>SJYT01050319.1:349733-366574 GCA_006410635.1 Cephalophus harveyi | reverse complement strand
AAGACGCTTACTCCTTGGAAGAAAAGTTATGTCCAACCTAGATAGCATTTTCAAAAGCAGAGACATTACTTTGCCAACTAAGGTCCGTCTAGTCAAGGCTATGGTTTTTCCTGTGGTCATGTATGGATGTGAGAGTTGGACTGTGAAGAAGGCTGAGTGCCGAAGAATTGATGCTTTTGAACTGTGGTGCTGGAGAAGACTCTTGAGAGTCCCTTGGACTGCAAGGAGATTCAACCAGTCCATTCTGAAGGAGATCGACCCTGGGATTTCTTTGGAAGGAATGATGTTAAAGCTGAAACTCCAGTACTTTGGCCACCTCATGCGAAGAGTTGACTCACTGGAAAAGACTCTGATGCTGGGAGGGATTGGGGGCAGGAGGAGAAGGGGACGACCGAGGATGAGATGGCTGGATGGCATCACTGACTCGATGGACGTGAGTCTGAGTGAACTCCGGTAGATGGTGATGAACAGGGAGGCCTGGCGTGCTGCGATTCATGGGGTCGCAAAGAGTCAGACACAACTGAGCGACTGAACTGAACTGTATGAAAAATATGAAATTAACAAAAAGCATATTTGAAAATGTTAACAAATACAAAAACCAGTCATGTAGGTACTTTCTCTCATTTGTCCTCCAAAAATTGCTCACAAAAAACTCATGTTCCTTCTTGTTTGGTAGGTTTTTCTTCTAGCCTTTTGCATCCAGAGAGCTCTTGTGAGAAAGAAAGCCTAGGTGTTTGGGTCAGATGTGCTTTGAGGAACTTCATTCTTATGAGAAAGGAAATGCATAGACCATCAGATAAAACAAGGAGAAGCAGTATTTTTTATGTTTAACTTATTTTCCTTAATTCATTCATTAATTTATCATCCAATAAATGCATATTGAGCACCTACTACGTGCCAGGCACTATTCTTCACATTGGAAATAAAGCAGTGAGCAAAAGTCTGCCTCAAATTCTGTCCTAGTGAAGTTTATAATCTAAAGGGACAAAAGTTACAAAAAATTCAAATATATGGTATTTAGATCTTAGTTATTGAGTGCAATCTATCTTAAATTTAGCCTTTTTAGTTATCATGCATAATTTTAGTATAACCCTCTACCTAGGAACCTTTCTTCTCTGTCCTTTAAAAATCTTGCCACCCATTCTGTTTTATTCTATTAAAATTCACATGTATCCATTAAACACTTAAAGTACTGGATACTCTGATGGGTGTTATGGTAGAAATGCAAAAATAAAGGAAGTATCTGCTATATACTTTACCCTTAGAAAACTTTTAATCTACAGTTGTTAAGCTTTGTACAATAGCATTTAAACCAGTTGGAATATTGTGAAGTGTTATGGACTAGGGGAAGGAAGTGGCAAGAATGAGTCACAAAGTAGTACATTGTTAAGGAAGGTGTGATAGGAATAAACCTTAAAGCTCTGGAATGGAAACCTAGAGAAAGACGGTTACATCAGGCCCTGTTAAAGGAATGACTGAAGATATGAATGATTATTACATATTGGGAAAAAGGAGAAATTTTCCTTTAATCAGAGAGTAATTTATGGTCCATCACTGGGGCTAAATCTGGACTGAGGACAACAAATAAAATTGTTGATAGTTTTAATTTAAGTTTAACATCAAGATTCAAAGAGTTTGACTCAGCATATTCTCCAAACTGAGTTAATTTGGCTAAATTCTATAGTTCATCTAATTGTGTGTATGTTCTGAGCGGAAAGTAGGTGAGTTGAAGGGTTCTGTAACATGATTTGGCAAAGACTGAAAGTTTGTCAAGGAAACAAAGTGCCTCAGAATTGGGCTTCAGTTTTAAGAATGCACACTGATGTACATGAATTAATATGGATTTCCCATGTCCTTGGAAAAATCTTAGACTAAAAATCTATCATAATTCAGTGGAATTGGCCTAGGACCCACTAAAGGACTCAGGAAGAAAAACCCAACAAATACAGTTTGATCAACAAACATTCCTTTCCATTCAACAAATACTTACTGAGCACCTCTTATACTTAGTATTTCACCAGGGACTGTGAGAAGAAAGATGGGAAGGTACCACTTGGTTCTGCCTTTGTTCAGCACAATGTTTAACAGAAGAATTTCTGTGTAGTAAAAACTGACACTTCACTAGCCCTACTAAAGCATCTTGTGATGTTTCCTTAAGAAGTATCTTTTGCAGATAATTATCTTCCTTCATATCTTGACCTTCCCCATCTTATTTCAGAATTTTAGATGCCGTATGAAATGGAACCAGATTTTGTCATTTAGATCAAAGGAAATGACAAAAAATACATTAGACAGTAGGAAACAACCACTTCTTTCCAATGAAACTGAAAGAAATTTGGTTCACTGAAGATAAATCCAAGCTACTCAGTCTCTTGCAGGTCTTGCTCTAAAGAGTGATATCTAAACCATTTCCTGAGAGGACAGGTTTCTTGCCTTTCTCCAGTTCCTACTTTAACTCCATTTATTGTGGACTTGGCAATATCACAATAGTAAAGTGAATTTTACACTTTTTTGAAAAGCTGATAAGATGTCAAATCTGAGTTACTTTTATGTTCAATGTTTTCTTCTGAAATGTCTTCCTATGTGTGTCAAAAATAATAATGAAAATACAACCAAAAGAACAAAAGAAAGAATAAACAAAATAACAGAAAGCTTACAAACATTTATTGAGTACTGAAGTTGAAGAAAGGTAGTTGGGATTAGAAAAGAAATGAGAAGATAGGTTTGACTGATAGATTTTCTCTCTATATATTAAAAGCATGCTAATTTAAAATTTAATGAATCCTTACTATATTTCTTATATGCAAAATCTTGTTAAGTATTTTTTATATATTATCTTGTTAAATTCTTAAAGGAGATCTGTGGAGCAATTAATACAACATTCTTTTTTTTTTTGGTATCTGCAAAAATGAACATTAGAAAAATAATCAACGTTAAGAAGAAATGGACAAGTTTCTAGAAATATATAACCCACCAAAATGAATCAAGAAGACATAGATAACTTGAACAGATAATCACTAGAGGTGAAATAGAACCTGTAATTTTAAAAACTCCCTATAAATAAAAATCCAGGACTGAATGGCTTCACTGGGGAATTCTACCAAACACACAAGGAAGAACTTGTACCAATTCTCTCAGACTCTTCCAAAAGACATTCTATGAAGCTACCATCACTCTGATACCAAAACCAAAGACACTACCAAAAAAGAAAATTATAGGCCAGTATCTTTGATGAACAACAAATAATCTTAAATTTTACACAAAATCATAAAAGACTCAGAATTCCAAAGCAATCTTGAGGAAAAAGAACAAAGCAGGAGGCTTTGCAGACTTTAGATAATACTACAAAGTTATAGAAGCCAAACAGTGTGGTATTGGCATAAAAACAGACATATGGATCAACTGAACAGAGTAGAGAGCCAATAAATAAACACACACATTTATGAGAAATCCATCTTTGACAAAGGGGACAAGAATATACAATGGGAAAAAGAGAGTCTCTTCAGCAAGTGGTGGTGTAACAACTGGCCAGCCATATGTAAATCAATGAAGTGAGAACACACCCTTATACCATACACGAAAATAAACCCAAAATGGCTTAAAGACTTAAATGCAAGGCATAGCACCATAATACTTTTAGAAGAGATTTTAGGCAAACCATTCTCTGACATAAATCATACCAATGTTTTCTTAGGTAAGTTTCCCAAGACAATAGAAATAAAAACAAAAATAAACAATGGAATTTAATCAAATTTACAAGCTTTAGCACTGTTCAAAAGACAGCCTTTGAACTGGGAGAAAATGTTTGCAAATGATGCGACTGATAAGGGCTTAATCTCTAAAATACCCAAACAGCTCATACAACTCAATAACAAAAAAAAATACAACTCAATCAAAAAAATGGACAGAAGACCTATACAGACATTTTTCCAAAGAATACCATTTAGATGGCTAATAGGCATATGAAAAGATACTCAGCATTGCTATTTACTAGAGAAATGCAAATCAAAACTACAATGAAGTATCACCTCACACCAGTCAAAATGACCATCATTAAAAGTCTGCACATAAAAAATGCTGGAGATAGTGTAGAGAAAAAGGAACCCTCCTATACTGTTGATAGGAAAGTAAACTGGTACAGCCACTCTGGAGAATAATATGGAAGTTCCTTAAAAAACTAAAAGTAGAGCTACCATATGGATCCTGCAATTCCACTCTTGCATATATATCCAGAAACCGTAATCCTGAAAGATACATTCACCTCAACGGTCATTGCAGCATTATTTATAATAGCCAAGATATGGAAGCAATGTAAACATCCTAGACAGATGAATGGATAAAGAAGATGTGGTACATATACACAATGGAATATTACTCAATCATAAAAAGAATGAAATAATGCTATTTGAAGCAACATGGATGGACTTAGAGATTATCCTACTAAGTGAAGTATGTCAGACAGACAAAGGCATATATCATATGATATCACTTATATGTGGAATCTAAAAAATTAATACAAATGAATTGATTGACAAAACAAAAACAGGCTCACAGATGAAGAAAACAAACTTATCGTTACCAAAGGGAAAGAGGAGGTAGGGATAAATTACGAGTTTGGTATTAGCAGATGCCAACTACTATAATAAAATAGTAAACAATAATGTCCTACTATACAGAACAGGGTACTATATTCAATACCTTGTAATAACCTATAATGGAAAAGAATCCAAAAAAAGAATACACATACACACATATAAAACTGAATCACTTTGCTGTATACCAGAAATTAATGCAACATTATAAATCAACTGTATTTCAATAGAAAGCAAAAACAAAAAATCCCAATGAAAAATCCAGATAAAGAGGAATTGACCAGGTAAAACATTTGGGTTGACATGTAGAGCATTTAATGTACTGAGCCTAGTAATCTGTTTGGTTAAAAACTGTCAAAGTGCTTGCTATGATTGATTTTGCATTTGGTCAAATTATATGCCAGTTCTCTTACTACCAAAAAAAAAAAAAAACTCTTAAAGCAATAGTAATTCAGTGTTTGTTTGACCTTTATATCTTAGATTTTGCAGCAGTGAAAATACTTCTCCTTTCTGTTGTTAGGAGGTTGAAGCAAAAGTAAAAAAATTGTCAGGCCCAGACTGACTACCCATGGTAAAAGCTGTTTAGTGACATAATTTATAGGGAACATGTGATAGTTTCCAGGAGTGACATGCGTCATCTTCCCACATGAAACTATATAGAATGTAATTTTACAGTTGGGTAAATTCTCAAGGCAGGGCACCGAGATCTGGCTGTGGGACGCCCATTAATGTCAGAAGGAGTCAAGGGGCTCTATTCCTCATGCCCCTCTTAGAGAATGCACCTGTGTTGGCCTGTTGTGAGAGAAGTCCACTCCTTTTCTGGAAATTCTGAATGCTGATATTAACCAGTGTCATGTACGGACATTTATAAAACTTTAGGTTGGTACTTTGGTTTGTCTATGGTTAATCATGGCATGAAAATGCAAAGTCATGCATTTTTACCTCCATATAAATCTAGACTTATAAAAATGAGGAGACTGTAAGCTAAATAATGTTATGTGAAATAGATGTTATCTAATTAAAATGCTTATAGAATGATGATCCATATGCTTTCAGACCTAGAATAGTATTAACGTAGTTAAAAAAAGCAAAGTCCATGCAATAATGATAATTCTAATATCTCAAGTCTTTGCTTCCTTTTTCTTTCACATGGGGAAGGTGGCACATAGGCCTTTGTAATACTTGTTGAAATTCCCATTTTTCTTTTTAAATTTACAACCCTCACATACTTCAGCAACCTCTAAATGCCTGCCCTCCAAAAATCCTCCACTCACCCTTGAATACCCATGTTGTATTTATCTTCTTTCCTTGTGTTTTCTTTTAAATGTCCTACAAACAGCCTGGTTAGGTGGGATGTGCCTGTGAGGAGGTGCTGTGGGCAGGAAACTGAGGAGGCCATGCCATGATTGTGATCTACCTTTGCAGAAGGTAAACACAAAGTGAACGGTAATCAGTAGTACATAATAATGGAGGTTTTTGAAAGCATATGTTGGATATCATGCATATATTCATTTTTACAAATTTGCAAGCATTTTACAATGTGCATATTTAATTGCCAAGTACAAAGAAGCCTGGGCTTCTCAGGTAGCTCAGTAGTAAAGAATCTGCCTGCCAATGCAGGAGATGTGGGTTTGATGCTGGGTCGGGGAGATTCCCTGAAGTAGGAAATAGCAACCCACTCCAGTATTCTTGCCTGGAGAATCCCATGGACAGAGGAGCCTGGTGGGCTATAGTCCAGGGGGTCTCAAAGAGTTGGACAGGACTGAGTGCATACACACACACACAAAGAACCACAGAGAATATAAAAATGCAAAACACAGAGATACATCTTCTGCTATCAAAGGAGGAGTTTTAAAAATCTAGAGGGGTGGGATGGGGTGGGAGGTAGGAAGGACATTCATGAAGGAGGAGACATATAAATAACTATGGCTGATTCATGTTGATGTATGGCAGAAACCATCACAGTACTGTAAAGCAATTATATGCCAATTATATATAAATAAATTTAATAAAATGAACGTATTTTATACTTTCCACATTAAAAATTTAGATGATGGAAATGTTCTATAATATAGTTTTATAAAGCATTGTGGTAGCCATCAGCTACATGTTACTTTTAAAGCACCTGAAATATGGCTGAAGTAACAGAAAATGGTAGTTTCTAATTACATTTAATTTACATTTAAACTGGAATAGCCATACATTTAAATTAAAAAAAAAATTCTTTTATTCTTTAGAGATTTGAAGTTTTATTCAAGCGAAATCTCTAAGCCTAAAAGGAGTGCTTAGTACAGGAGCTGAATACACATTTGGTGAACAAATGACTCAAAGAGTCCTACCTCCAGCTTAATCCACCTTCCCTTGCCCATGTTTAAGAACTTGACCCCCTCCAGGCTGTTACAAACAGAATCTCCCCCTGGGAGAGCCACAGTATCTGACCCTTCCAGCTTTCTATCTCAACCACTAACTCTTCCATTTAAACCTTCATGAAATCCAGCCAATTGCATCTCCTAAGCATTTCTGGAAACATCCTCCTTCTTGCCAGCCCTACCTGTACCACCCGCGCAAATGCAGGTCTCCACCAGTCTTAAGTAGCTCAAAGCCGAGCCTGTCCCTCTTGCACTGAATACCGCCCCCTTTTGTTTGGCAGAGTCTGTCTTCTCATCCGGGTCCTGAGGGCCTGCAGGCTCTAGCCCTCCATATTTGTCTGGTTCTCCAGGCTCCGGCTCTTTGGCTTCTATTCCTTTTCTTTACTCTCGCCCTCCTTGGAGCCTTCTCAGAACCCCAGTAGTGGGTAGGGTGGGCCCAGTTTTTCTCACTACTTACCCCACCCAGGCTGGGGTGGGGCGGTTGTTAGGGCTACTGCTGTTCTCTTCCAGCACTGACACAGTCCCTGGCCAAAAGAATCCCCACCCAGGGCACTGACCAGTCTATTCTCCCATGGCACCTCAGACCAGGACTGCCCACCGCTGGGCTTCCTGAAGTTTGGTGAAGCGCAGGCTGAGGGTCCCAGGCCCTCTGGGTGGAAGCTGCAGCTCATGCTGACTGTGGCCTCATATGAGGCAGGGACTGACTCCCAGGGCCACTGCAAACTGACCTGACCTGAGGAGGCAGAGAGCCTGGGCTCCGAGTCTCCCTGCTGCACATCTGTGTGATGATCAAAGAAATACAAAGGAACATTTGGAGGCTACTTTCACTGTCCTATGCTCTTCATTTGTATCATCTTATGAAACCTTCACAGTAGTCCTGTGAAGGTAGGCATAGCAAGTTCCCTATGAATCAACAAGCTCTGTTCTGACAAAGTTAGCTAGATACCTAACTAACACAATCGATTATATATTACTGTACTCTAATAGGTTTATAACACTTTGCACTCCAATAATATATTAAAAAACTAACAAAAAAGAAAACAGTTTTACTCTTACAATACAGTACTTTGAGAAATGGGCTTCCCAGGTGGTGGTAGTGGTAAAGAACCTGCCTGCCAATGCAGGAGACATAGAGATGCAGGTTTGATCCCTGCGTTGGGAAGGTCCCCTGGAGGAGGGCGTGGCAACCCATTCCCGTATCCTTGGAGAATCCCAAGGACAGAGGAGCTTGGCAGGTTATAGTCCATAGGGTTGCAAAGAGTTGGACACGAATGAAGCGGCTTAGCATGCACACACGCACACACACCTTGACAAGTATACTAGTGCAGTGCGACAGCGGGCACACAGGGGCTGGCATCAAGTGACTAGGCAAGGAGAGTCACTGATTGCAGGAGGGAGACGAGGTGGGAGATGGTAGGGCTGAAGGATCATCAGCAATAAGAGAGGGCAAGCTTCAATTCCACTCATGCCTGATGTTGGTGGCACAGGCTCCTTGCTGGATTCAGTTCTATCCACCCTCTTGAAAAAACAATCCAGTGATGTCTCACTAGTACTGTACTAGCTACATCACTGCTGCTTTTTCTGCTTGTTTCTGGATATTTGGGGCTTGAAATAAAGATACTATACTACTGTACTTTATATATTATTACACAGTAAAGTACACAAAAGTATAACTGCTTG
The DNA here is from genome assembly GCA_006410635.1 of Cephalophus harveyi. Lineage (NCBI taxonomy): Eukaryota > Metazoa > Chordata > Mammalia > Artiodactyla > Bovidae > Cephalophus > Cephalophus harveyi. Next base: position 357,933 of record SJYT01050319.1, on the reverse strand, counting down.
TAGAGGATCCATGCATGTGACAGTGTATACCAGACACATGAACTATTTACCTGATTGGACATGTGAAAGCATGTTCACATTTTTGAAAGTTCACAACTTAACTGTTCCTATGTAGGTGGCTTACTGTACGAGCATCATCCCCATTTTACAGAGGGTATTTTACAGAAGTTTTCATAGAAGTAAGAAAAATTGACTGCTCAGGGGCATGCAGCTGACAAGTGGAGGGGCCAGGTCTCCGGTGCCCCTGAACGCTTCACTGACACCCAGGCGCTTGCACCCAACAGCTCCAGCCAGAAAAGGCCTGGTTGCCAGGCATCGTGCTCAGCTGCTGCCTATGCGGCTGCGCCAAGGCTTCCGGAAATGTCGGGTTGGCTCCCAGCAGCCTCAGTGCATGGGTGTGGCCAGGTGAACGAGGGAAGAGCCCTGGCCAAGGACAACACCCACCACCTGCTAGCAGCACCCTCTTCACTCCCATGCATGGAAGTTTGAATACTACCAGACTAGACAGAGAATATTTGGAAAATCCAAAATTCAAGCTTGCGAGGTAAGCACCGACAATTTTAAGCCTCAGAGAAGTAAAATATCTCCATTGAGAAAATTTTAAAACAATAATTTCGTGTAGATTTGAAGGATGAAGAAGTATTATTTAGACTGTGCAACAGATTTCCTGGATGAGTTTAAGGGGCATCAGGTCTTTTATATACACTTGCTCATTGGGCTCCCAAGCTGGGACATATTGCCTCTACTTTATAATGGACACAGATAAGACTCTGCAGTTGATTAACATACCCAAGCTCACCTGACTAATAGATAGTGCTTACTAGGGTTGGATCCAGGTGGACCTGATTCCTGACCACAGGTATGTTCTATATCACTATGCTGGTGAAGGAATAAGGGGGAATCAAAAATGGTTCAAGGCCGCAAAACAGGATGATTTGAAGGCGGCAGTGCCATAACCAGAAGCGGTTTAGTCAGGCAGAGGGTTAGCTTGAAGATAGTGAATGGATGTATAAACTAGTCAGGGAGGAAGATAGCAGTGAAGATTTGGAACTAAGGGAAAGACCAAATGCTTAGGATGGGAACAGATGTGGAAGCCAATTGCAAAATCTGATGATTGAGGCTGGAATTGGGTGGGTCATCAAAGAAAAGAATGTACAAACAAAGGCATGTAATTAAAATCGTAGGAAAGAAGCATTTTTAGGTCTCAGGAAGAAAAGAGAAGCCACTTAAAAGATCAGTGAAGTGTTAGAGAAGAAGGAGGAAACAATATCAAGTAGGTGGTGGTCACCAGTGTCAAATTCTATAGAAAGAAAAAAGGAGGATGAAGAGCTAGCGATAAGAATGAAGAGTTCCCTGTAGGAGAGTTTAGTAATCCTTAAAACAGAGGAATCAAAACTCTATGGAAATCCGAAAATTTCCTCAAGCTTTATATTTTCTCAAGGCCCTCCCCTATGTTCCTAGACCTATACTGTCATGCATACCAATTGCTTTTTTCAGGAATTAAGGTGAAGACGATCTGAGCACTTTTGAAATAGACCTTATGACTTTCATGATGCTCAATCAGTCTTATCTCCCTATTTTTAGCACTGGTCTATGGCTGGATTTAGTAGCACTTAATGAAAGACTAGAGATCTCTTCAAGGAAATTAGAGATACCAAGGGAACATTTCATGCAAAGATGGGCACAATAAAGAACAGACATGGTATGGGCCTAACAAAAACAGAAAATATTAAGAGGAGGTGGCAAGAATACACAGAAGAACTATACAAAAGATATCTTAATGACCCAGATAACCACGATGGTGTGATCACACACTTAGAGCCAGACATCCTGGAGTACAAAGTCAAGTGGGCCTTAGGAAGCATCACTATGAACAAAGCTAGTGGAAGTGATGGAATCCCAGTTGAGCTATTTCAAATCCCAAGAGATAATGCTGTGAAAGTGCTGTACTCAATAGGCACTTGAGTACATATTTGGAAATTTGGAAAACTCAGCGGTGGCCACAGGACTGTAAAAGGTCAGTTTTCATTCCAATCCCAAAGAAAGGCAATCCCAAAGAATGCTCAAACTATGCACAATTGTACTCAACTCACACGCTAGCAAGGTAATGCTCAAAATTCTCCAAGCTAGGCTTCAACGGTATGTGAACTGAGAAATTAATGATGTTCAAGCTGGATTTAGAAAAGGGAGAGGAACCAGAGATCAAATTGTCAACACCCACTGGATCAAGAAAATTCCGGAAAAAAGCAAGAAAATTCTGGAAAAAGTCTACTTCTGTTTCATTGACTATGCTAAAGCTTTTGACTGTGTGGATCACAACAAATTGTGGAAAATTCTTAAAGAGATGGGAATACCAAACCATCTTACTTGCCTCCTGAGAAACCTGTATGCAGGTCAAGAAGCAGCAGTTAGAACTGAACGTGGAACAACAGACTGATTCCAAACTGAGAAAGGAGTAAGTCAAGGCTCTATATTGTCACCCTGCTTATTTAACTTATAGGCAGAGTACATCATGTGAAATGCCAGGCTGAATGAAGCACAAGCTGGAATCAAGATTGCTGGCAGAAATATCAATAACCTCAGATATGCAAATAACACCACCTTTATGGCAGAAAGCCAAGAGGAACTAAAGAGCCTCTTGATGAAAGTGAAAGAGGAGAGTGAAAAATCTGGCTTAAAACTCAACATTTAAAAAACTAAGATCATGGCATCTGGTCCTATCACTTCATGGCAAATAGAGGGGGAAACAACGAAACAGTGTCAGACTTTATTTTCTTGGGCTCCAAAATCACCATAGATAGTGACTGCAGCCATGAAATTAAAAGACACTTGCTCCTTGGAAGAAAAGCAATAATCAACCTAGACAGCATATTAAAAACAGAGACATTACTTTGCCAACAAAGGTCTGTCTTAGTCAAAGCTATGGTTTTTCCAGTAGTCCATGTATGGATGTGAGAGGTGGACCATAAAGAAAGCTGAACACCAAAGAATTGATGCTTTTGAACTGTGGTGTTGGAGAAGACTCTTGAGAGTCCCTTGGACTGCAAGGAGATCAAATCAGTCAATCCTGAAAGAAATCAGTCCTGAATATTCATTGTAAGGACTGATGCTGAAACTGAAGCTCCAATACTTTGGCCACCTGATGCGAAGAGGAAGAGCCAACTCATTGGAAAAGACCCCGATGCTAGAAAAGATTTAAAACAGGAGAAGGGGATGACAGAGGATGAGATATTTGCATGGCATCACTGACTCAATAGACATGAGTTTGAGCAAGCTCTGGGAGATAGTAAAGGACAGGGAAGCCTGGTGTGCTGCAGTCTATGGGGTGGCAAAGAGTCAGACACAATTGAGCGACTGAACAACAGCAAATACAAATATAGGATGAATGAATGAGACTAGGTAATGTTTTAGTCTCATGTATATTTTAGCATCAGGGAAAATATTATTTGTTAATTATTGAACCCCTAGGTACTAAGTATTATTGGTAAAACAGAATAAAATGTCATATATTATTTTTGTTCTCAAAGAATTTATAGTCTATATGGAGGAAGGGATGAAATAAACACACCTGAGATTGTTAGATACTTATTTTATGAAACACAGCATTGATAGCTAGCCAGGTGCAATGGTCCAGTCAAACTGTTTTTTAAATGCTGGACTAGTTTCCTCCTCTGTTTAGCTCCCTGGCCCCCATACCTTTCTCTGAGAATGCAGGACATCCGCATATTTTGGTAAGTGAATGAGCAAGGCCTGGCACACAAGAGCCTCTGGAACCTTGCCCTAGGGTATAGCCAGTATCCATTCTGACTGGATGGATTTCTCATCATCTCAGTTGTTGAATATTTTGATTATCACCCTGGAGGTGCCTATTATTAACACTAAGAATTTGCAAAAACTCTTAGAAAATCAGGTAAAACAAGTGACTCAAAGATAGGGGTGATGTTAATTTCTTTAGGTAAAATGATTATCATGGATTAATCACATTAATAATGAATATGTGGGTGCTTCTAAATTTGATATTCCTATAGTAACTTTGGATTGAAGTGTGCTCAGAACACAAAGGTGGTTAGTCTGGCCTGAGCTTTGCTGTTAATTGGCTGTATGGCCTTGGTTAAATCACTTTACCCCCTGGGTTTGTTTTATTTCTTTGTGAAATATGTAAGCCAAAAAATTCTATCAGTATAATTTCTGCTTCAGGAATCAGAAAAATCCTATTTAACTGGCCTAAGAACTAAGGGCTTTTTATATAACATATGACAAGAGGCCCATAGGGAGGATAGTCTTAAGGAATGATCAATGAAGACCCTGGTTCCACTTCTTTATGAGTTTCTTGGTTCTACTGTCTACATGTGTGAAGTTCATGATCAGTGTAGTTGAATAAGATGGACATTCCTTCCTGTGTCTTTCATAAGAGTGAATAGTATTTGTCCTCTCACCCCCCAAGTAGACGTCCCCTGAAGTTTCTGGTCACAGTTGTGTCATATGCTCCTGTCTAAACTAATACTTGGCAAGGAGAATAGGACCCCATGATTGACTTAGACTCTACCAGTTTTGCCCTCTGACTGGGGATGAATCCAGCTTTCTTTGAACATGGCCAAAATAGACCATGGGTACCCAAACGAAGCCAAGATTCTGTTTGGGAAAAGGAAGGAGAGTGTGACTACTCTGTGGACAATTATGATGCTCCTTTTAGCAAATAGAATTGTTGATCTGTGTCCCTTCTTCAATATCACTTCCTCCTTACCTCAAATACTCCACACCTGTTTTCGAACCCCCAAAACTCTCAAATAGTGATCATCTATTATTTACACGAAAGTCATCCAGAGGAGGACAGTTAAATGAATCAAACTTTGTTCTAACACCAGTCCTCTCATTACTCCATTGCTTCAAGGAGCTATAAAAGGAAAAGTGGGTTATCTAAGGGGATACTGCATATTGCCAATAATGCCAGTGATCATGGGTGAGTCCTCATATTAACTAAATTGTATTGTTCTGGTTTTCATTTGTCAACTATCTGCCAGGGACTGAGAAGAGTCCTGGAGGACAGGGCAATTTGATGTAGTTGCTACTGAGGGGGTACAACGCCCTTTGGCAGAAATTCAGCCATTTGAACCTATTGGCTAGCACTGTCAAATAAATGACCTATTCTTAGCCAGGCACACTGACTCACTGTATTCCCACAAAAAGCAAATTCAGAGGGGATTAATGAGGTTGTTGAGGAAGTGGAAAAAAGAAATCAGCTGACTGATTAGTACTATTTCTTAGTTTTTTTTACCTTGGACATTGGTGAGTGTACTTGATGATTTATATTCTGATTCCTTCCTGATTTATTTCTGAATGTAACCTGTATCTATCATCTTAGGTTATCTCTATCTATCATCTTAGGTTAATGAGATGAAAAAGTCATCACATTAACTAGAATCATAACTTTCCAATCAAGTATAAGATCTTAAATTATTATCTATAGCTGATAATGAATCTAGGGCCAGCTCAGGCTGAAGTGAGTTCCTCTGTATCCCTAAGGAGGAATTCAGTGACTAGCACATAATGGTGGATCAGACAAGTGTTCTTGATCAGACACTCTTGCTCCCTACATCCCTCTATTAGATTACACCCTGGTGACTCTATCTTTCAATTGGCTTGTTATCCACAGATGGGTATGCGAACAGTTTCTCAAAAAGTATATTTCAGCTTGAGAAGAAGTATGAATGTGTAGTAATTCAAACTTTTTAATTTGAGACACAGCTCTGGTTATGTGATCATTGGCTGTTAACTTACAATAGATTCAAATTTGGATCAAGAATTACAATATTGTAAGATATGAAAAAAAAGATTTCTAAAAGGAAAGATATACCCATTTGAATGTAGAGTTCCAAAGAATAGCAAGGAGAGATAAGAAAGCCTTCCTCAGTCATCAGTGCAAAGAAATAGAGGAAAACAATAGAATGGGAAAGACTAAAGATATCTTCAAGAAAATTAGAGGTGTCAAGGGAAGATTTCATGCAAAGATGGGCTCAATAAAGGACAGAAATGGTATGGACCCAACAGAAGCAGAAGATATTAAGAAGAGGCTCCAAGAATATACAGAAGAACTGTACAAAAATGATCTTCATGACCCAGATAATCAGGATGGTGGGATCACTCACCTAGAGCCAGACATCCTGGAATGTGAAGTCAAGTGGGCCTTAGGAAGCATCAGAGCTAGTGGAGGTGATGGAATTCCAATAGAGCTAATTCAAATCCTAAAAGATGATGCTATGAAAATGCTGCACTCAATATGCCAGCAAATTTGGAAAACTCAGCAGTGGCCACAGGCCTGGAAAAGGTCAGTTTTCATTCCAATCCCAAAGAAAGGCAATGCCNTGATGGAATTCCAATAGAGCTAATTCAAATCCTAAAAGATGATGCTATGAAAATGCTGCACTCAATATGCCAGCAAATTTGGAAAACTCAGCAGTGGCCACAGGCCTGGAAAAGGTCAGTTTTCATTCCAATCCCAAAGAAAGGCAATGCCCAAGAATGCTCAAACTACCACACAATTGCACTCATCTCACATGCTAGTAAGTAATGCTTAAAATTCTCCAGGCCAGGCTTCACCAATACGTGAACTGTGAACTTCCAGATGTTCAAGCTGGTTATAGAAAAGGCAGAAGAATCAGAGATCAAATTGCCAACATCCAGTGGCTCATGGAAAAAGCAAGAGGGTTCCAGAAAAACATCTATTTCTGCTTTATTGACTATGCCAAAGCCTTTGACCTTGCGGATCACAATAAACTGTGGAAAATTCTGAGAGAGATAGGAATACCAGACCACCTGACTGCCTCTTGAGAATCCTGTATGCAGGTCAGGAAGCAACAGTTAGAACTGGACATGGAACAGACTGGTTCCAAATAGGAAAAGGAGTACGTCAAGGCTGTATATTGTCACCATGCTTGTTTAACTTATATGCAGAGTACATCATGAGAAACGCTGGGCTAGATGAAGCACAAGCTGGAATCAATATTGCCAGGAGAAATATCAATAACCTCAGATATGCAGATGACACCACCTTATGGCAGAAAGTGAAGAAGAACTAAAGAGCCTCTTGATGAAAGTGAAAGAGGAGAGTGAAAAAGTTGAATTAAAACTCAACATTCAGAAAACAAAGATCATGGCATACGGTCCCATCACTTCATGGCAAATAGATGGAGAAACAGTGGAAACAAAGGCAAACTTTATGTTTTCAGACTCCAAAATCACTATAGATTGTGACTGCAGGTATGAAGTTAAAAGTGTCTTACTCCTTGGGAGAAAAGCTATGACCAACCTAGACAGCATATTAAAAAGTAGAGATGTTACTTGGCCAACAAAGGTCTGTCTAGTCGAGACTATATTTTTCCAGCAGTCACGTTTGGATGTGAGAGTTGGACTATAAAGAAAGCTGAGCACTGAAGAATTGATGCTTTTGAACTGTGGTGTTGGAGAAGACTCTTGAGAGTCCCTTGGACTGCAAGGAGATCCAACCAGTCCATCCTAAAGGAAATCAGTCCTGAATATTCATTGGAAGGACTGATGCTGAAGCGGAAACTTTGGCCACCTGATGTGAAGAGCTGACTCATTGGAAAAGACCCTGATGCTGGGAAAGATTGAAGGCAGGAGGAGGAGGGAACAACAGAGGATGAGATCGTTGGACGGCATCACTGATTCAATGTAAATGAGTTTGAGTAAACTCCAGGAATTGGTGATAGACAGGGAAGCCTGGTGTGCTGCAGTCCCTGGGGTCACAAAGAATCGGACACAACTGATTGACTGAACTGAACTGAACTGAACTGAAATTGTTCCAGAAAGAGTCAGCCTCATGGGGCTCTGTCTGGCACTGAAATCTTGAATGCTTTATTACCTTTTCACCTCATTTCCTTCCTTCTGTTAGATGAAAGGTTTTTTAAAAAAAATTCCAGTGTATCTTCATTGTTGACTTATATGCCATCACTCTTTCTTCTTTATAGTGGTTGCTTTAGGGTATATTATACATGTCTTTAACTTATCACAATTTAGCTTTAAGTAATATACTTCACTTTTTCTCTTTACAGACTTTATGTCATTGTCATTATAAATTATATTTCTATGTATGTTATAAAAGCAAATATACATTGTAATTGGTTTTACTTTTTAACAAAGAACCAATTTTTAAAATATCAAAAAATTAAGCAATAATATCTTT
>SJYT01050319.1:312233-344733 GCA_006410635.1 Cephalophus harveyi | reverse complement strand
AAGAGGAGCTTTGACTTTGTGGGGGAAGTTCATGCCCTTTACTTTAGATTATTTATGGTTTCTTACTTCACTGGGTGATAATCAACATAAGGCATATTTCTCACGTTTGGAGCTCATGCTCCTCAATTCAGTACCTGGGAAGATAACATCAGACAAGAACACTTTCCCCCATCCCCTTCCTGGCTGCAGTATATGACTTGATTTTAATTTAGCCATTTCAGTCTGTTTAACCAATTAAGACTGATTCTTCATTCCAGAAACTGCCCACTTCCTGTTGCATGCATTGAATAATTCCAAAAGAATTATAAGGATAAATTATGGTTGCCATGAACTTCTCTTGCCATGTCAGAGGACTGAGAAATAAGGCGTGACGAAGGATAGCATCTGATTAGCTTGAACATGCTGGAAAAATGATTGGTGTAAGTTTCACCACAGATTTAGAAAGCACTGTGCTTAGGCATCCAGTGAGATTTGCATACCTGAGGAACGGAGGTTCAAACAGCAGAGTGTGAGGTCAATCAAGAAGAACTAGTTAAGATACTCAATTGGCAGCTATTTTCCTCATGCTTTTTTTATACTTATGATTTAATCCCAGTTGAGCTGAACTGCTATTAGTAGGCACTGATAGAATCAAAAGCTTAGGTTACATTCACACATTAGCCTGTTAAACATGGTTCGACTTCTTTAAGGTAAGTGTGTTCGTTTCTTTAAAAAGGACAAAGGTCTTTTTCCTCCCATTTAAAATGATAGTACCATAATCATTGCTAATTTATGTCAGCCTCAATTCTAATACTTTTCACAAGTCTGTGCTCAGTTGCTATATGGATACTCTGTTTGTAGAAGGTTCTAGGTTTTAAGAGTATTCACAAATAAAGATAGATGCTGTGCAAGCATTTGTGTCCTATCTCCTATTTTAGCAAAAAATCATTGATTTCCAAAGTCCAATATTTTCAAGTTCCTTTGTTTTTTCCTTTTGTCCTGTCCTCTCTTCTCTCCTATTTTTTTTTTTTTTTAATGGTTGTAGGTATCTCAGCAAGGAAGGACAGAGGCTTCATGGGAACCTCGTCTGTTTCCTGCTCTAAGTCCCCACTTTTCCCCTGTCTTTTCTCCTGTTTCCAGAGAATCAGGATCTCATACTGGATCTCATCTCAAAATGGTCAAGTATTATTGCCAGTGTAGACACTGCCCAGTATAACTCTAATCTTTGCATTTTGCCTCAGAGTGATCAACTGGCAAGACTGGAAACAGAGAAACTCAAGAAAATTATGGATATACATAATTAGGCAGTCTAAAAATATTCACACATTAGAGGACTACAATTTATGGTTTCTGATTGTAGCACAGTAATTTTATTACATCTACAGCCATTTTAGCCATCACAAACATAGCCACAAAGTTCTTATTCTTCATATTTCTTCAAAACATGATACTCTAAGTGAACAGGGTTTAAAAAAAATTCCATATGTAGATGACAAAATAAAATGACAAGAATGAATGTATATGAACATGTTGACAGATAATAATGTCCAAAAACACTCCCTATAAAGAATGTTGTGGTCAATGGCAAAGGACCTGAGTTCAGGTGACCACTAACATTTGAAAGTGTTTTAATCATGAGCATCTCTTGCCCTTGGTTTTCTCATCTGTAAAATGATGAAAGTGGATGAGATAAGGCGTAAAGAGCTTCATCACACAAAAATCTGTGACCTTCTTATTCTTGCTTAACAGTGTAAAAACATATAGTATTATAATAGAAACACTAAATTCATGACACTGTACTTTTGAAGTTCTGAAGCAGAGTCAGAGAAGAATGTCTGGTACAGAAGGAAAACATCATGTTTCTCTTCAGATGCTTCCCCGACTTGATGAGCGGCACAAACGCGTCACACCTCCATTGTGGTCATTTCATTTTTGGCTTCTGTAGCATCAAATACTCAACCTTCTCTCATCAGACTTAGCAAACTCACCTAGGTTACTTACTCATATGACATCTTAGTACATTTCACTTCACTCTGGGAAAAATGCTGGTTAATCAACTGAAAACTGCATTTGTGTGGCTCATAAATTGCTAACTGTTAGCACCTGAAATTATACAGATGTAGAGCAGGGCAAAACAGATTGAAAAAGTATATGCCCAATAAGTGAAAGTGAAGAGAGCACATTTAATTTACATCTGTCCATTCCTTAAATCTATTAGCTACTGACTGTGGTAGGTGGTAGAATGATATCACCAATGTATGTAATGATAGAACATGACTTTAATATCATACAGCAATTAAAAACACTTAAAAAAGGATGACTATGACCCAGTCCTCAAAAGTATGAGTGCTAACTGCACATTGTTTAATTGATTTTACTTTTTAAAAATTAATTTCTTTACTTTTTATTATTAGTCATGTATTGCAGCATTAAAATTTACATAAAGGTGAGGATAGCACATGATCTTTATATGTCATCTTATTAAAATGAAGCTATTTTTAATACTTTTAAAAGGCCTATCAGAAAACACAATTTATATCCTCAAAGTATATTTTGTCAGTTTCAAGTACAATTTTTGCATTCATATTCTTTTATGAATTTTAATGGAGACACTTAAATTGTAATTATTCCTCTCAGCTCAAATGCAGGTAACAAATGGAATTCAATCAGTGTTTGCGCATAATGACCATCATTAAGAGAGAAATAATAATGACATTCTCTCTGCATTAAACTTGCAGACTCTTTACACAATGATCTGAATCCCATTATTGATCTCCATGGAGATATGCAATTGTCACCTATTCTGCATAATATCTGAATGTTAAATACATTTGTTTGGAACAAATATTTTAATGAATACAGTCAGTTCCACTTAATTAACTATCTGATAACTGAATATTTTTACTTAATAATTCAACTTGGAACATCAAAATTGTTCTAATTTTTATTCAAATGCACTTGAGATTAGTCATAGATATTCATGTGAATGTTCATAAAATGTATGTGGAGTTTAAAATTCCCCTTGGCTTTCTTTAAAGCACATCCATTAGAGGGACAGTAGAAAGGCATTTTTCATGTTTCAAATAATTTTTCCCCTCAGTGTTGTTTAAAATAACCTCCTAGATGCTTACTTGTGAAATGTGTTTTCTGACCAGAATCCTTCTGCCATCTAACTTCCTTTTATCATAGACTTGTTCATAGAATGCCACTATTCATATTTTCTTACATACATACATTTTTAATGTGGGCATTTGGTTTGGGGAACAAAATATGAATTAAATATTGAATTCACTTGTGAAGAAAGCTCCAGGAAAGTCATCATCAGTGACTGTTTAGCCCATTGTACTTTAAGAGAATCCAAAATAATATTTGTAACAATAGTAATAACAAACACTATGAAAAATGATGATTCTTTATTTTGGCTTTGGATGAAGTGTTACAGACCAGCATCAACACACTGTCTTTAGGTGATGTGCTATCTTTTAGTACCACAAATATTTGCTGAGCACCCACTGCGAGTCCACCATCACACCCGAGAGTGATGAAACCATAATGAGTAAGACACCAGATCTGGCTGTGGGAAACTCACCCTATGGTGAGGAAAAATTCACTCATGTGATACGTTTTGACATAGGTGGTAAATGCCAGTGGTTTGAAAGAAGTGCAGTGGGAGGGTGGAGGTGGCAGTCAGTGGCCCCGTGGACCAAGAAAGGGCAGGATGTCTTCAGAGAGGTGGCAAAACTTAGAGAGAAGAGAAACTTCTGTGTCTTACAGGATGAAGAGAATCTTGCCAGGTTTAAAATATCAGTAGAAAGGTTTTGAAATATAAGAAGTTAGTTATATGAATAAAATCTTGGCGGCATAATGGTATAGGGCTTCCCTGGTGGCTCAGATGATAAAGAATCCGCCTGCAATGCAGGAGACTCATTTTCAATCCCTGGCTTGGGAAGGTGCCTGGAAAAGGGAATGGCTACCCACCTCAGTATTCTTGCCTGGAGGATTCCATGAACAGAGAAGCCTGGTGGGCTACAGTCCATGGGACTGCAAAGAGTCGGACATGACTGAGCAAGTAACAGACACACACACACACACACACACACACACACATAAGAGTGTATGGATCTTTATGAGTACCACGAGTGTCAATCCAGTTCACCTAGATTTGGGAGTACACAGTGAGAAGTGTAGGGAGTGAGAGTATACAGGTTACTGCGACAACTACAACTTACAAACATTTTCTAGGTTTTAGGAGCTTGACATGTATCCCAAATTCTTGGTAAAATCCTACACTATATCATTTATACAAATAAAGAAGTTAAAGATGTTATATGGCTTGGCCCATATCACTTAGCAGATAAGTAGTGGGGCTGGAATTTTAGACTTGGTCTATTGATGTCTAAAGCCTGAACTCCAAGTGGGGTTAAAATGAGGTTGGGAGGGCCTTGCATTGCATGATAAAGGAACTGAAGTATTGAACAGTTTTCAACTAGAAAAGGAGGTAATCAGATCATTAATTTAGGAAAGGAGTTTGGGTCATGATGTAGAGGGTCAAATTAGAACCAAGGAGATCTGAGGTAAGCATGTAAATTATGAGGCTCTTTTACTAACTCATGTGAGATTACCTCGACCAGAGGAAAAACAATTGAAACAGAGGACAGTTTCAGTCAACTTCTTGCAATAAAATCAACAGAACTTGTTTTCACCGTGGGTAACTGCAAATATAAAAGTCATGATAGAAGAAAAGAAGAATTTTATTTTCTTCTATATCCCTGAAGATAGAGTAAGGTTTATACCAAATAGTTTAGTTTCCAGATTGAAACTATGTTGATTTAAAAACACTTCAGTTTTTTTTTCTTTCAAGGAGGTCCTAGGAAAATTCAGCCAGGATATAGTTTTCCTTCATGATAGCTTCCATTTCAATGTCCTTTAAAATTCTCTTTTAATATTTAAAAATTTTCTATTGCTCCTCTGTACCTGGGCATCTAATATGAGAAGAAGCGAGCTGTTCAATTCACACTTAACACTACTGGAAGGGTGAAAGAAGATTGGTTCATGGAAGGCAATACTCAAAGCAAGAATTCAAAAATATCATTCACTTATTAATCTCTTGAGTGTCAAGAATATTCCAGGTTCTTGGGGTATAAAGATAATTATGGCACATTCCACACCATGTGGTTTGCATGTTGGGGTAGACATGAATCTTTGGGAGCCAGAGTGTGGACTGTGGTCAGCAGAAGAAAGCCAGCCTTCCCACATAGCTATCCATGCCTATATCTCTGTAAACTGTGACTATGTTATGTTACATAGCAAATGGAACTCTGTGGATGGAACTAAGGTTCAGTTCAGTCGCTCAGTCGTGTCCGACTCTTTGCGACCCCGTGGACTGTAACCTACTAGACTTCTCCGTCCATGGGATTCTCCAGGCAAGAATACTGAAGTGGATTGCCATTTCCTTCTCCAGGGGATCTTCCCGACCCAGGGATCGAACCCGGGTCTCCCGCATTAGAGGCGAACGCTTTAACCTCTGAGCCACCAGGGAAGCTCAATTATGGACCTTCAAATAGGGAAATTATGCTAGATTATCTGGATAGGCCTAGTGAACAATATGGACTGTAGCCCACCAGGCTCCTCTGTCCATGGAATTCTCCAGGCAAAAATATTGGAGTGAGTAGCCATTCCCTTCTCCAAGGGATCTTCCCGACCCAAGGATAGAACCCCAGTCTCCTGCATTGCAGGCAAATTCTTTACCATCCGAGCCAATAGGGAAGCCCAGTATATACCAGAGGCCCTTAAAAGTGAAAGAAGAAGTCATGATAACAGTGTAGCAGAGGAAGAGGCAGGAGAAATTTGAAGCTTGAGTAGAACTCAACCCACAGAGCTGACTTCGCATCTGGAAAAAGAAGGAACCAAGCCATGGAATGTGTGATCTCTAGAAGCAGGGAACTGGCCTTAGATGAGAGCTGAGGAAACCAGGATATCAATCTCACAATTGCCAAGAACTGATTTCTGCCAATTACATGAATGAGCCAGAAAACAGATTCTCCCCAACACAATCTGACCCTCAGAACTGTAACAGGAGAAACTTTCTAAGTTTTCAGTAGCTGAGTTTGTGGTAATTATCACTGCAGGAATAGAAAATCAATACAAATGAGAATAAAAATAACATTTACCTTAAAATGATGTAGAGAGTATTAAATATAAGAATGCATTACTGCATCTGATGTGTAACAACAAAAAAAAAAAAAAAAAAAACACTAAAAGCAATTAGCTATTACTTTTGTCATTACAAGGGCTTCCCTGGTGGTGCAGAGGTTAAAGCGTCTGCCTGCAATGTGGGAGACCTGGGTTCGAACCCTGGGTCGGGAAGACCCCCTGGAGAAGGAAATGACAACCCACTCCAGTATTCTTGCCTGGAGAATCCCATGGACGGAGGAGCTTGGTGGGCTACAGTCCACGGGTCGCAAAGAGTTGGACACAACTGAGCGACTTCACTTTCACTTTGTCATTATAAGACTAATTCTAAGTTTAGCTCTTGGCCCACAGAGGATATTTCCATTTTACTAGGAGTACCCTGGGGCATGCCAGCCCTCCGCTTTGTCCATGGCCTACTGCCATCAGTTTCAGAAAGATGACTCTTAACGTACCATAACTTAGCGTAATTTAAAGGCAGACTTCCAACTCTTCACATTCTTTTTGGGACCTGCCTCTTCCATGACTGATAGGGAATGCAGTGAAGCCTAATTCTTTACAGAAAATATACAAATTTTGCTCTTTATCATACCTACCCACAGTGCAGTTCAGACCATTTGCTCAGTCATGTCCAACTCTTTGTGACCCCATGGACTGCAGCACACCAGGACTCCCAATCCATCACCAACTACCAGAGTTTACTCAGACTCATGTCCACTGAGTCAGTAATGCCATCCAATCATTTCATCCTGTGTCGTCCCCTTCACCTCCCGCCTTCATCTTTCCCAGCAGCAGGGTCTTTCCCAATAACTCAGTTCTTCGCATCAAGTGGCCAAAGTATTGGAGTTTCAGTTTCAGCATCAGTCCTTCCAATGAACACTCAGGTCTGATTTCCTTTAGGATGGACTGGTTGGATCTCCTTGCAGTCCAAGGGACTCTCAAAATTTTTCTACAACACCACACAGTTCAGAAGCATCAATTCTTTGGTGTTGAGCTTTCTTTATAGTCCAACTCTCACATCCATACATGACTACTGGAAAAACCATAGCTTTGACTAGACAGACTTTTGTTGGCAAAGTAATGTCTCTGCTTTTAATATGCTGTCTAGGTTGGTCATAACTGTTCTTCCTAGGAGCAAGCATCTTTTAATTTCATGGCTGCAGTCAGCATCTGCAGTGATTTTGGAGCCCCCAAAATAAATTCTGTCATTGTTTCCATTGCTTACCCATCTCTTTGCCATAAAGCGATGGGACTAGATGCCATGATCTTAATTTTCTGAATGTTGACTTTTAAGCCAACTTTTTCATTCTCCTCTTTCATCAAGAGTCTCTTTAGTTCTTCACTTTCTGCTATAAGAGTTGTCATCTGCATATCTGAGATTATTGACATTTCTCCCAGAAATCTTGATTCTAGCTTGTGCTTCATCCAGCCCAGTGTTTCTCATGATTTTGGAGAAATCTCTCTACATATAAGTTAAATAAGCAGGGTGACAATATACAGCCTCGACGTACTCCTTTTCCTATTTGGAACCAGTCTGTTCCATGTCCAGTTCTGACTGTTGCTTCTTGACCTACATACAGATTTATCAAGAGGCAGGTAAGGTGATCTGGTATTCCCATCTCTTTCAGAATTTTCCACAGTTTATTGTGATCCACACAGTCAAAGTCTCTGTCATAGTCAATAAAGCAGAAGTAGATATTTTTCTGGAACTCTTTTTCAATAACCCAGCAGATGTTGGCAATTTGATCTTTGGTTTCTCTACCTTTTCTAAATCCAGCTTGAATATCTGGAAGTTCATGGTTCATGTGCTGTTGAAGCCTGGCTTGGAGAATTTTAAGCATTACTTTACTATCGTGTGAGGTAAGTGGATATATGAGGTAGTTTGAGCATTCTTTGGCATTGCCTTTCCTCCATTTCTTTGCATTGATCACCGAAGAAGGCTTTCTTATCTCTCTTCCTTATTCTTTGGAACTCTGCATTCAAATGGGTATATCTTTCCTTTTCTTCTTTTCATAACTATTTGTAAGGCCTCCTCAGACAACCATTTTGCCTTTTTGCATTTCTTTTTCTTGGGAATGGTCTTAATCCCTGCCTCCTGTACAAAGTCATGAAACTCCATCCATAGTTCTTCAGGCACTCTATCAGATCTAATCCCTTGAACCTACTTGTCACTTTCACTATATAATCATAAGGGATTTGATTTAGATCATACCTGAATTGTTCAGTGTTTTTCCCTACTTTCTTTAATTTAAGTCTGAATTTGGCAATAAGGAATTCATGATCTGAGCCACAGTCAGCTCCAGGTCTTGTTTTTGCTGACTGTATAGAGCTTCTCCATCTTTGGCTGCAAAGAATATAATCAATCTGATTTCAATATTGACCATCTGGTGAACTCCACATGTAGAGTCTTGTCTTGTGTTGTTGGAAGAGTGTGTTTGCTATGACCAGTGCATTCTCTTGGCAAAACTCTATCAGTCTTTGCCCTGCTTCATTCTGTACTCCAAGGCCAGATTTGCTTGTTACTCCAGGTATTTCTTGACTTCCTACTTTGCATACCTTCCCCCAGTGAAATGCAATAGTTCTCAGAGACAGCTCAAAAACTTATATTACTGGAGAGAACATTCACTTTTTGATCAAAGATCATCTGCATTCACATTAATAACTATGTCTTGCTTTCTCCCAAGGACCAATGGAATTAACATTTGCTTTACACTTAAACAGAGTCAGGTGTTAAACACCAAGAAGCAGTACAATTTCTTATTTATGTTGCTGCCCAGGTTCCATTTTCCCTTACTGAGGCAATCATGCTCCTTTTTTGTTTTGAGAGGGTCGTCTGTAGTAGACGTTATTGGTACCTAGATCATGTCTGCTTGTATTTCACCAACTCAGTGCAGAATGGCCCAGCTCCTAAGTGCCAACAAGTTCATCTCTGCCTGAGGGACTTCCTCTGGCTTCCAGAGTTTCTCCTCTCTTTGTGTCTGATAGGACAAGGTGCTGGGGAATTAACTTCTTCAGGAATGTGTCTCAGTCAATGACTGATAGAAGTTGGGGTATAAATTTCCCTTCTCTCTCAGATGGAGGTAATCAGAGTTTCCCAGTAGGATTAGGCCTCAGTTACCAATTGTGGCAACTTGCTCAGTTAGTGACCACTTACTGGCAACTTTATCTTCCTGTCTATCTTCATGACTTCCCCACCAGTGTTTCTCTTTGCTCTTTTCTTTTTTATTTTTTTCTGTTTTCTCTTTTTTATTTTTAAATTATGAAAGTGTGATAACATATTTCAGGAGGCTTGGAAAATACAGAACAAACATACATATAGTTCCACTATATATTACAATTGTTTAAGTAAATAAATTAAGATTTTTAGTTGGAGCTTTAATATCAAACTCTCAAAAAAATCAATAGAATGACTATATGAAAAAGTAGAAGGATATAGTAGATTTGAAAAGCACCATGAACCAATTCAACATAATTAAGATTTATACAATTTTCACACAACACTAGGAAACAAATTCTATTCATAAACCATAAACTAGGAGACACTGGAACATATCCAGGGACATAAAGCAAGGTGCAAAATTTTCATGGTCCAGAGGTATTGAAATCGTACAGAGTCTGTTCTTTTATCACTCCATGAGTGTTTGTGAGATTGCCTTCCACATAATCTATTTGCACTTGAATCTTTGTCTCAAGATTGGCCTCTAGAGGAAAGTCAGTGAGGATATTTTTTCCTGTTCCCAGTGGATATGCTTTGGTTGAAGATGACTGACCTTATTACTTCCAAGGATGGAGCATGTGATGCATACCTAAACCTGAATGCATCCAACCCTCCATCTCTGCCTTGCCCCTGCCCATAACTGGTTTAGAGATAAGAACATGACATCACCAGAGTCAGTGACTATAGACATTATTAACTTGTAATTCAGTGAATAAATATTTTGAACCCATACTATGTTATGTTTTAGGTATATTCTGGGTACTACAGGACTGAAAAAGAAAACCCAAAGTTATATGTTGGACCCCTTCTGTAATCTTACTATCTATGAGAGATAATTATTAAGCAAACAGCTATTCAAATAAAATATGGAATTACAATGATGAAAAGTACTATTTTAGAAAAAGAGACTATATTATTAGTTTTAAATGAAAATGCCTTTCAACTTTTAGCAGTCCATTAAAGTTTTAAAAACATTCAGAAATTTTAGATATGGTAACCTATCTGTTAATATACTGCTACTAAAATAATAAAAAATAATATCTTAGTACCAACACCACTTTTCACCATAGTTCTCATTTCTGACTGTCCCAACTAAGAAGTACAGAACATAAAACGAAATGACTATTCCCATATAGTATTCTATGAATATCCATCTGCCTTGAATATTCATTCATTATTTATTAGCATTGGTCATATCTATCAGGAAATGTAGGAAGTGAATATTGAATGTACTTATTCCATTTGGGCTTCTATAACAAAATATTCTAGTCTGAGTGTCTTACAAACAACAGGAATTTATTTCTCACATGGCCTTCTTCTGTCTGTATCTTCTCCTTATCTGTCTTATAAATTATTGGATTTAGAACTCACCCTAATCTTATCCTGAGATTCTCACCTTAATTTCATCTGCAAAGCCTCTTATTTCAAATTAGTTTACATTCTGAGGTTCAGAATGAACTTGTCTTTTGGAGGCTCTAATTAAACTTACTATAGCAGGACTTCCCTGGTGTCTCAGATGGTAAAGAATCTGCCTGCAATGCAGGAGACCTGGGTTCAATCCTTGGGTTGAGAAGGTCCCCTGGAGAAGGTTGAGAAGGAAATGGCAACCCACTCCAGTATTCTTGCCTGGAGAATTCCATGGACAGAGGAACCTGGCGGGCTACAGTCCATGGGGTCATAAAGAGTTGGACATGACTGATTGACTAACGTATAGCAGGTATAATTTTCCTGTTCTGGTCACTGCTCTATTCCCAGCACTTGGACCAGAGCCTAGAGGGATAAAAGTGCTCAGTAAAACTCATTTTGTTAAATGAATGCATTGAGAGCCTACAACATGCCGGACATATGACTCCTAAAAACAGTTCTGTGTCTGTAACTGGTGATATACAAATCATAGATACCTGAGTGGGAAGAGAGTCATTTGGGATCACTGTTGATTTATCTTACCTGGGAAGCATCATCCTCTTTCTCCTTCTTTGCTTAGTAATATACACTTTTAGAAGGAATAGTCTCACAAAAAAAGACATTTTTATGCCCAAGACAACTATTTGTTGCTCAAGAGTATGTGAATATATTAAAAAAATATGTAAATAAAATTTGAGATGTAAATACTGATATCAAGGTTTAGTGACAAAATTTATCATTAAGATAACCAATAAGGTGTAATACTCAAATAGCATATTATATTCATGTTTCTTACTATATGTGCTAAATCATAAAGATTTGAATTTATAAAGTGAAAAAAGAGAGTTTAAAGCTTATTACTGGGAATTCCCTGGCAGTCCAGTGGTTAGGACTTGGTGCTTTCACTGCTGGAGCTGGGTTTGATCCCTAACTGGGAGCTAAGATCCCCAAAAGCCTTGTGGCAGAACTAGAAGAAAAGAAAAGCTTATTGCCAATAGCTATCCTTTTCCCCTATAGGTAGTGTTAGTTGCTCAGTCGTGTCCGGCTTTTTGCAACAACATTGACTGTAGCCCACTTGTCTCCTCTGTCCATGGGATTCTCCAGGTAAGAACACTGGAATGGATTGCCATTCCCTTCTCCAGAGGATATTCCCAACCCAGGGATCAAACCCCAGTCTCCTGCATTGCAGGCAGATTCTTTACCATCTGATAAATGTTTACCAACAGGGACAAAATTCCTGGTTTGCCTATTTTAAATTCACATTAAGAAAACCAGTTCCCAAATTGCTTATTTCCTCTGTGATCTCTAAAACCAAGATAACTATTCAGACTTTCCATGACTTCTTTTTTGTTATGCTCTTCATTTACTGTTTATTTAGTTAGACAACAAATTTAGAGTGTGAATATAGGGTTAGGCCAAAAATTCACTCATGTAGTTTCAGAACAAAATTTCACTAGAAAAGAAAGGTAGGAAATACTCTATAGCACTTGAAGCCAGCTGCCTGATATTCTTTATCTATTTTAAAATTTATTTGATGCCTTAAATATGCAGCTAAATAACTTTTGTGTATAAGTATTATAAAATAAAATAGATGTGTGAAAGCTTTACATCTTTTATTCCTTATATATTCCTATATATATCACAAGCAACCACTTCCACTCTTACACTTACACTATAAGAAAAGCACCTTGAATACCATATTGAGAATTTTTGGATTAGAAACTTAGGTCCAGAAAATTTAACTCTTTTGCCAATGACGACACATATTCATACACACACACTTTGACATATATGTCAAGTTACTCATTTAACAGCAGGAAAAACAATGCATCTTAGAGAATTAAAATCATGTAGTAAGTATCTATTCAATTCTATGATGTAAAACATCACATAGGAAAGAGCTTCTTCACATACCAACACTCCGTATTCAAAAAGAAAACTATGGCTAAGAAGGGTATGCCAAAAAAACATTTAAAAAAAAAGAAAGAAACTTATTATGGACTGACTGACTGGTTACTAGGGTCACAGGCCTGATTTTTAGCAAAGCGTTCAAGTTCCAAGAATGGCATCCAGATGCTTTCTTAGGTATGGGTGTCATTATTTTTAGCAAAAGGAACCTTTCACCCTTAGTCACGTCAAAGCACAAAGAATTCCATAAATCAGTGCCAGACTTGTTTTTATTCCTAAATACCTGACCACATATATATTTATATCATGTAAATTTTATTGCCTTGTTTTCAATAAGGATTTAGAAGATGAAAATGGACTTTTAAAATGCAAATGTATTTTTTTATTTAACACTTTTCTGCTTTTCTCTACATGCTCAAATTTCTTTTCCTTTAGGCAATGGAATTGGACTGGTCAATTTCCTTTTTATTGCTGGTCAGTTTCACCTCTTAGATTTCAGGGAGCTACAACATTTCTACATTTCTACTGAAAACATAAGAAATTCTTAAAACTAGACTCTAGGCAAGCACATGGAAAGAAACATTTTTTATTTATTATAAGCCTTGTTAAAAAAAAAAAAAAGACTACTTTTTTGCCTTAATGCTGAAAGCATGCCCCTTTTGTCGTTGAGAAATACAGAAATATTTGAAATTCCCCAGTAATCTTGGGTTCACAAATGGAAACATTTGGTTGTATTTGGTTCACAAGTGCACAGGGGCCTGTCTGCTTTTGGTTCTGTGTAATTAGAATGTACAGATTTGACCTCAAATGTGCTATATTGTAGTTACAACGTAAAGAAGTCAGAACAAATGTGCAAAAGGTTGGTTGCAATTTAAACCATAATGTTCTAGAAGTGAAGAAAGGAAGAATGAATAAGCCAAGTGAAATTGCTTGTGGCTATACAACAGATCTACACAGCAAAAAATGTTTAGGACTTGGCAACTATTTTACCCCAACCAATATAGAAAGTCTGGCTATGTAGACCCCAAACTTCACAATAATGGTAACTGTTTACTCTGTTTCCAGAGCAAATTACATGGATGGACATCCAAATTTACATTTGACTATGTCCTATCTATTCACACAAACCCACTATTCAGATTAAATTGACTGGCAATGAATATGTTGGTCAATAGAATTGACAGAACTGACCAGATCACTGAGGTATAGATTAGAATAATTTAAAAACAAACAAACAGACATATTAGGGAAACTTTCTAAATAACTAGATCATATTTCAATTTATTGATAACCTCAAAGTTCTTTGTTACAGGTACAAATTATAGCTTTTTGTATAAGGCTCTAAGTTTACAAGATCCAGCCTAAACTTCCATTCAGAATCAATGAGGGACTGATAAAAGAAAGGCAGAAAAGAACATTTTTACTTTTAAAATATTTATAATCTATTAAAATAGCCTAAGAGCTTAATGTTTCATATTGCAGTTCAGTTCAGTTCAGTTGCTCAGTCGTGTCCAAGTCTTTGCAATCCCGTGAACTGCAGAACGCCTGGCCTCCCTATCCATCACCAACTCCTGGAGTTTACCCAAACTCATGTCCATTGAGTCAGTGATGCCATCCAACCATCTCATCCTCTGTCGTCCCCTTCTCCTCCTGCTCTCAATCTTTCCCAGTATCAGTGTCTTTTCAAGTAAATCAGCTCTTCACATCAGGTGGCCAATAACTGGAGTTTCATCTTCAACATCAGTCCTTCCAATGAACATCCAGGACCGATCTCCTTTAGGATGGATCTCCTTGCAGTCCAAGGGACTCTCAAGAGTCTTCTCCAACACCACAGTTCAAAAGCATCAATTCTTTGGCTCTCAGCTTTCTTTACAGTCTAACTCTCACATCCATACATGACTACTGGAAAAAAACCATAGCCTTGACTAGGTGGACCTTTGTTGACAAAGTAATGTCTCTGCTTTTTAATATGCTGACTAGGTTGGTCATAATTTTCCTTCTAAGGAGTAAGCCTCTTTTAATTTTCATGGTTGCAATCACCATCTGCAGTGATTTTGGAGCCCTGAAAAATAAAGTCAACCACAGTTTCCACTGTTTCCCCATCTATTTGCCATGAAGTGATGGGACCAGATGCCATGATCTTGGTTTTCTGAATGTTGAGCTTTAAGCCAACTTTTCCACTCTCCTCTTTCACTTTCATCAAGAGGCTCTTTAGTTCTTCTTCACTTTCTGCCATAAGGGTGGTGTCATCTGCATATCTGAGGTTATTGATATTTCTCCCGACAAATCTTGATTCCAGCTTGTGCTTCTTCCAGCCCAGCGTTTCTCATGATGTACTCTGCATATAAGTTAAATAAGCAGGGTGACAATATACAGCCTTGACGTACTCCTTTTCCTATTTGGAACCAGTCTGTTGTTCCATGTCCACTTCTAACTGTTGTTTCCTGACCTGCATACAGGATTCTCAAGAGGTAGGTCAGGTGGTCTGGTATTCCCATCTCTTTCAGAATTTTTCACAGTTTCTTGTGATCCACACAGTCAAAGGCTTTGGCATAGTCAATAAGGCAGAAATAGATGTTTTTCTGGAACTCTTTTGCTTTTTCCATGATCCAGAGGATGTTGGCAATTTAATCTCTGGTTCCTCTGCCTTTTCTAAAACCAGCTTGAACATCAGGAAGTTCACGGTTCACGTATTGCTGAAGCCTGGCTTGGAGAATTTTGAGCATTACTTTACTAGCATGTGAGATGAGTGCAATTGTGTGGTAGTTTGAGCATTCTTTTGAATTGCTTTTCTTTGGGATTGGAATGAAAACTGACCTTTTCCAGTCCTGTGGCCACTGCTGAGTTTTCCAAATTTGCTGGCATATTGAGTGCAACACTTTCACAGCATTATCTTTTAGGATTTGAAATAGCTCGACTGTAATGCCATCACCTCCACTAGCTTTGTTGGTAGTGATGCTTCCTAAGACCCACTTGACTTCACATTCCAGGATGTCTGGCTTTAGGTGAGTGTAAGTGATCACACCATCATGATTATCTGGGTCGTGAAGAACTTTTTTCTACAGTTCTTCCATGTATTCTTGCCACTTCTTAATATCTTCGGCTTCTGTTAGATCCAAACCATTTCTGTCCTTTATTGAGCCCATCTTTACATGAAATGTTCCCTTGACATCTCTCATTTTCTTGAAGAGATCTCTAGTCTTTCTTATTCTGTTGTTTTCCTCTATTTCTTTGCACTGATGATGGAGGAAGACTTTCTTATCTCTCCTTGCTATTCTTTGGAACTCTACATTCAAATGGGTATATCTTTCCTTTTTGCTTCTCCTCTTTTCACAGCTATTTGCAAGGCCTCCTCAGACAGCCATTTTGCTTTTTCGCATTGGTTTTTCTTGGGGCAGTAAATTCTACCAATGCTTGAGACAGTTCTCCAAGTCAAGTTTCTTAAAACAAAGTCCTCTTTTACTAAAGATTTGAGAGTTACCTCTGGAATTGAGGAGACAATGAAATAAAAATATTTTCTAGTGATATTTCACAAAACGATACAAGCAAAATATGAGAACTGATATTAAGACTGATAATTATGGCTTCCTCAAGCCAAACACCACATGATAGAATATTTTTTTCCCTAGGATAACCATGCTTGTTCCTTAGAAGGCTCTCATTTCATAATCCAAAGTGAGTCATGTTTATGTATTAATGTCCTATTCCTGCCCTTATATATCACGTTTATAGCATTTATTGTTGGATGTACTACAGTACTTTCTGACTCCACTGCCTGTCATAATTGTGAGAACGTCATTCTTATGGAAGCCACAGTGTGGCTATTGATCCCTTGCTAATGCAGAGGAGTTCTACACTAGCTGGAGAGCATCTTAAAATCTTCAATATTAGGTGTTAGTAATCTGAGCAATGAAAAGAAAAAGCAAACAAAATGAGTTTTTAATTTTAAGTTTAAAACTTAAGTTGAAGGAACTTAGCAGCAGCATACTATGCAAGTCATGTTTAGATAATTATATGTAAGTGGAAATAGAAAGAATTTCAAAAGGGAAGATAGTTAAAAAGTAAATCAATGTGAAATTAAAAGACGCTTCCTCCTTGGAAGAAAAGCTATGACCAACCTAGAAAACTTATTAAAAAGCAGAGACATTACTTTGCCAACAAAGGTCCATCTAGTCAAAGCTGTGGTTTTTCCAGTAGTCACGTATGGATGTGAGAATTGGACTATAAAGAAAGCTGAGGGCCGAAGAATTGATGCTTTTGAACTATGGTGTTGGAGAAGACTCTTGAGAGTCCCTTGGACTGCAAGGAGATCCAACCAGTCCATCCTGAATGAAATCAGTCCTGAATATTCACTGGAAGGGCTGATGCTGAAGCTGAAACTCCAGTACTTTGGCCAATTGATGTGAAGAACCAACTCATTTGAAAAGACCCCGATGATGGGAAAGATTGAAGGTGGGAGAACAAACAGAGAAATTACGTCTGATATAGTTTCAGAAGCCAGACTAAAGTTGAAGTACACATTTAAACACCATGAACTCAACAGAGATCCTATCCTCTTTCTGACTTTTCCTTCTCATTTATTGTCTGTTTTAAAGAATTTCTTCTTGCAGCTGAACTGAGCTAAGCCTATATTATCATCCATACCAAATAGAGTTATGGCACTATTCCAGGGTCCAGTGAAAATATATAAAGGATATGAAATAGGAAAATGTTTTGAATTCTTGAAGTTATTATTCTTGCTGGCGAAGTTTAACTCAAATCCTACCTAAGATGTAGGAAAAAAAAAAAATTCTTTAGTAAGAAGCATGTAACTGAATCTGTGTTGGTTAGACCAGGTTGATCAATGCAAGGTATTATGGGTCCAGACCCCTGGAAAAGGAATGGCAACCCACTCCAGTATTCTTGCCTGGAGAAGTCCATGGACAGTGGAGCCTGGTGGCCTACAGTCCATGGGGCTGCAAAGTATCAGACATGGCTAAGCGACTTTCAGAACACAGTAACAACATGGGTCCAGAGGCATTTAAACAATTTAAACGTTAAAGCAGAATCACTTCGCATAGGGGGAAAAGCCAGAAAAATTACTTTTAAAAATTTAACACGTGATTGTGGATAATCTATTTGTTTTGTATTCTATATTATTTTTGCTCCGTTATTAAGATGGCTCTGAAAACAGGCTCTCACATCTATGAGTATTGATAAAATTACAAAAAAGATTAATACTCATTGTATAACCTACAGTGAAAATAGGGTAAATCACAAAGGAAGAAAGCTAAAAAAATTAAAATCTAAAAGGTTAGTATCGAGAAAGACACTCTAAGTTATTTTCTTGTTTAACCTTATCATAAATATGATGTATTTATATACTTTAAAAACTTATTCAGAAAGTTATATAACATTTTTAACTTAATATTCAATGAATATTCTCCCATATCTTTAAATATACCTGTAAATGTGATATTTAATTGCCATATATATTTACTTCTATGAATGTAACGTAATTTATTTAGCCCATCCATTATTGATGGAAGTCTTGGTTGTTACATTCCTTTTTTTCGCAATTATAAATAACACTCTTCTTTAAAAGTATTTCTGTTCACGTCAGAGAGTTAAAGTATATGTAATTTTTAATGCGCTTAAATATCTTCCAGAAACCTTGTACCAGTTTAGGTCTGTGCTAGATTGGTATATGAGTGTTTATTTCTTCCTCCTCATTGAAAGCAACAAAGAATATCATCAGAAAAAAGAAAACAAGCTTTGTTCATTTGGTAGGAAAATATGGCACTGTATAGGTATTTTTGGAGAAGGTAATGGCAACCCACTCCAGTGTTCTTGCCTGGAGAAACCCAGGGACAGGAAAGCCTGGTGGGCTGCCGTCTATGGGGTCGCACAGAGTCGGACACAACTGAAGTGACTTAGCAGTAGCACAGGTATTTTTAATATGCATTTCTTTAATTAGCAGGGTAGTTTATTTTCAAAATGTATTTGTTGATCATTTTCATCTTCGTTTTGCCAGTTAATACTTCAGCTGAGAATTTAGCTAAGCTACTCCTTGGTATTGCTGTGTTGCCATCCATTTGGTTTGGCCAAGCAGCCTGCGGGGACCTGAAACTGACACTAATTCTCGGGCAAGCAGGGGCCCTAGAGTGCTGCCTGTAGCATCACAAGCAAATGTCAGTCCCTGATATAACTTTCCCAGCAGCCCTTGTGATCAATGTTCTCCCCTGCCTCCTAGGGCTTTCCCCATGTGTGCCTTTTAGACAAGACCATGATTTGCCTTATTAGAAATCACTCTTTTTGTTTGCGTTGACCAATCTTAGCCCAGTAACTATAAAGCACCCTACCCACGGACCCTAATAAAGGTAATGCTTAGTCGATCAGTTGTGTCTGACTCTTTGCAACCCCATGGACTGTAGCTTGCCAGGCTTCTCCATCCATGGGGATTCTCCAGGCAAGAATACTGGAGTGGGTTGCCATGCCCTCCTCAGGGGATCTTCCCAACCCAGGGATTGAGCCCAGATGTCCCACACTGTAGGCAGATTCTTTACTGTCTGAGCCACCAGGGAAGACCCTGAGAAAGGCATGTGCCCCAAACTATGTCTCTACTTGCTGCATCCTACCTTGACTTCCCTGTGTGGCCCTTCAAGGTGTTTCCTCCAAGAACTGTGAGTAATAGACTTTTTTAACTCAATTTCTCTTCTTGTCTCTTGTTCAATTGAGACTCACCATCTGGCATGCTGTGCTCCACTTAACAAGTGTTAATTTAATAAATTATTAAAAATTTCTCTGCCCATTTTTCTAATGGGATTTTTTAATATGTCAGAATCTCATATGATTGAAAATATTTTTCCATTATTTTATTTTTTTTTTATTTCTGTTTATGCCTTTTTTTTTTTTGCTGTTTTCAAGTTTGTATGTCTATGGGTTTATATGGTCAAAGCTATCAATTTTTTATTTCCTCTCTTTTTAGGTGGGAAAAAAAAGAAAAAGATAAACATTTATATTTACTTTCAATCTAATGGTTTAATTTTTTGTTTGTTTGTTAAGGTATTATCCATCATGAATTTATTTTGATGTATGGTGCAAAGTACAGATCTAGCTTTAATCCTAATTTTTTTTCCCCCAAATAATTAATCTACTCTCCAAGTATAAGTTACCAAATAATCAACTCTTCCCTTTTGGATGTTAAATGTCAGTTCTTATTGTGTATTATAAAACTAATTACATATATATATTAAAAAATTATCTTCCAAGATATATTTACTCTTATTCTACTACTACACTGTCTTTATAATTATGGTGCCATATGTTTTCGTGGGCTTCCCTGGTGGCTCAGTCAGTAAAGAATTCGCCTGCATTGCAGGAGACTGCCTGCAATACAGGAGATGCGGGTTCAATCCCTGGGTTGGGAGGATCTCCTGGAGAAGGAAATGGCAACATTTCCAATATTCTTGCCTGGGAAATCCCATGGATAGAGGAGCCTGGCAGGCTACCCGCTATAGGCTTGCGATAGAGTTGGATATGACTTAGCAACTAAACCACCACCACCACGTTTTCATCTCTGAGAAGAAAAGTCCTCTCCTTTTATTATTCTTATAAAATTTCAAAGTTAGTTTTATCTGTTTGAATTTGCAGTGATACTTTAGAATTACTCTGTCAAATTAAGGCAGTATTGACTGGTATCAGACATCTAAATAAATATGTCCTATCGGAGTCCAGTGCAATAACAAAGTCCTTGTAAGAGAAAGAGGAAGTGGCAGAGTTACAGGCAGAGGAGGAGATAATGGAAGCAGAGGACAGAGAGAAGAGAGATTTGATGATGTCTTACTGCTGGTTTTGAGGATGGAAGAAGGAGCCACAAGTCAAGGCAAGCAGGTGGCCACTAGAAGATGCAGAGAGCAAGGAAATGGGTCCTCCTCTAGAGCCTCTAGGAGGGAGGCAGAGCTTGATTTCAATCCACTTCAGACTTCTGACCTTCAGAACTATGAGAGAATCCATTTATGTTGCTTTTACCCACAAAATTTGTGGTAATCTATTACAGCAACAATAAAAAAGTAGTAAAGAGGGAACTGACATCATCATAATGCTAAACTTGTCTTTCAAGAGCATAATATGCCACAGCTTTGATTCAGATCTGCTTCCATGCCCCTCAAGCCAAGTGTTTGTTTTTAACATGAATATCTTATATTTTGTGTAAAGTTAATCCAAATAATTTAGATTCTATGGATGGAGAAGACAATGGCACCCCACTCCAGTACTCTTGCCTGGAAAATCCCATGGACGGAGGAGCCTGGTGGGCTGCAGTCCATGCGGTCGCTAAGAGTCAGACGTGACTGAGCGACTTCACTCTCACTTTTCACTTTCATGCACTGAAGAAGAAAATGGCAACCCACTCCAGTGTTCTTGCCTGGAGAATCCCAGGGATAGGGGAGCCTGGTGGGCTGCCATCTATGGGGTCATACAGAGTTGGACACTACTGAAGCGACTTAGCAGCAGCATGGATGCTATTATTAATGAGATGTTTTATCATTATGTTTTACATAGTTATTTATGGTAAATGGGAAAGCCATTGCTACTTTTGTTAGTCTCCTTCTTTTCTCCAGTTGTTCTGATACCCTGCCTCTTTTTAAAAAAATGCTTTTATTTGTATTAATTCTTGCTTTCTTTAGTTTTGTTTCAGGTTTATGTTGTGTTTATTATTTAGTCGAATGCCCAGTTCACTAATTTTATTTTTTTTCTTCATTTAACACTGAAAATTGTTGTTAAGATTTGCTTCTGTCTGCTTTTACATTGTTTTGTGTTTTGATTTATAGTGCTCTACTTTTAATTATTTTTAAGTATTCTCTGCTGCTGCTGCTGCTGCTGCTGCTGCTGCTGCTAAGTCACTTCAGTCGTGTCCGACTCTGTGTGACCCCATAGACGGCAGCCCAACAGGCTCCCCCGTCCCTGGGATTCTCCAGGCAAGAACACTGGAGTGGGTTGCCATTTCCTTCTCCAATGCATGAAAGTGAGAAGTGAAAGTGAAGTCGCTCAGTCGTGTCCGACTCAGCGACCCCATGGACTGCAGCCCACCAGGCTCCTCCGTCCATGGGATTTTCCAGGCAAGAGTACTGGAGTGGGGTGCCATTGCCTTCTCCGAAGTATTCTCTAATACAGAGTTATTTGATCCTTACTGAGGACTTATTTACATGAGACATTTTTTGATAAGGTTTACTTAAAATGTATCTTGTTTCTGCAGCTTTTTATTGTATGCATACAAAGGGACATATGTGATTTTATATTCTGAAAATAATAGAGGATATTTTTTAACCTGTGATCTAACATTTAATCCATTTTGGTAACTATTCTATGAGCCTTTGATAGAAAGTACTATTTTTCAATTGACAGATGTCAATTAAATATGTCATGTTAAAAGTATAGGGTAGTAAGAATATAGTACAGTACAGACTGTCATATATTTGCCTTGCTTTAACTTTCAAAGTTTGTGAATCATTTTGTATATTAAAGACAGTATATCTAGATTTGTTTTCAGCCCAGTTGAATTTTTTAGAGGTAACAAGACCCAGATTAAAGCAGTAGCAGATGAAGTTGATCAGATGTATTTGAAAGAGATTGTAGGAGATAGAATTGACTTTACCTGAGTATTTTGACTGCATCAAGTGAAGATTCAAGGATGACTTCCCATCAGAGCAATGGGAATTATTATATGGAGTGGGTAAACAAAGATGTAGGGATTTCTAATGGATCTGTTTGAGTTGCCTTTAGAACTTTAAGTTGAGCATATCTAGTAGGTACTGGATGAAAAGATTTGGAGCTCAGGCATGTGATAAAAGCTAGGCTTTTATTGACAGAAAGGCAGAGTTTTTCCTTTTAATTGAGAGTGGAATAAGCATACTTGCCTTTTGAGTTGTACAAGAGATAGATTGAAGATAAAAGGCAAATAGGGAATCATTAGTGAAGGATAATCCTGGATCACGAGAGGGATAGTGAATCTAAAGCAGAGGTAAAGCATTTGTCTTACAAAGGAGAAAAGATTTTAGCAGGGAAAAGAAGATTAGCAGGAAAGTAAATACTTTTTTTGACTATGAAACCAGAAGATGAAAGGGCAAGGTTGTTTATTTCTATTTGTCCAAGTCCTTTAAATTATGGTGGGATCCCTGTTGAATCTTACTGCTCACATACAGTCAAAGAAAGACTCATACACTACCTGATAAGTGAGGAATTTGAGGTATGCACTGGTAGTTTGCTCTCCTTAGCCTGGTATCTCCTGCTAACAGAGGTGGGATTTCTGTGCTTAATTTCCTGGTTTTGAGCATGATGTGGGGAGGTCTCCATGGTGCTTCTGTTTTATAAAAGCAGAGGAAGCAATATGAACTGATGAGAAAAGAAGAGCTAGAGTAGTGAATTTGTTAAGGTAGTGATAATTTGAAATTAAAAAAAAAAAAAGAGAGAGAGAGGGAGAAAGAGAGAGAGCTAGTTTGGAGAGAGGACAGGATTTTGTGGGCATTGTTGAGTCCAGCTGAGGCCAAGATGACTTGGAGAGCAAGGATTGTAACATTAGCTCCAGAAATACTCGGAGACCTGGGAACAAACATGTACATTGGACTAGTGACTTACTTTGTTGATGGCCATCTGCACAGAAGGCATGCCAGTAGATCAAAGGGCAGAGGGCCAGGGACTTAGGGGTGTTTGAGTTATGTACTTTATGGACCAACTTTGTAAAGGAATTCAGTTCAGTTCAGTTGCTCGGTCGTGTCCAACTCTTAGCGACCCCATGGAATGCAGCATGCCAGGCTTCCCTGTCCATCATCAACTCCCAGAGCTTGCTTCAATTCATGTCCATTGAGTCAGTGATGCCATCCAACCATCTGATCCTCTATCATCCATCCCCTTCTCCTCCTGCCTTCAATATTGCCCAGCATCAGGGTCTTTTCCAATGAGTTGGTTCTTCACATCAATTGGCCAAAGTATTGGAGCTTCAGTTTTAGCTTCAGCATCAGTCTTTCCAATGAATATTCAGGAGTGATCTCCTTTAGGATGAACTGGTTGGATCTCCTTGCAGTCCAAGGGACTCTCAAGAGTCTTCTCCAACACCATAGTTCAAAAACATCAATTCTTCAGCACTCAGCCTTCTTTATGGTCCAGCTCTCACATCCATACATGACTACTGGAAAAACCATAGCTCTGGCTAGACGGATCTTTGTTGGCAAAGTAATGTCTCTGCTTTTTAATATGGTGTCTAGGTTGGTCATAACTTTTCTTCCAAGGAGTAAGTGTCTTTTAATTTCATGGCTGCAGTCACCATCTGCAGTGATTTTGGAGCCCCCTGAAATAAAGTCTGTCACTGTTTCCATTGCTTCCACATCTATTTGCCACGAAGTGATGGGACCAGATGCCATGATCTTAGGTTTTTGAATATTGAGTTTTAAGCCAGCTTTTTCACTCTCCTCTTTCACGTTCATCAAAAGGCTCTTTATTTCCAGGAATAGACCTACAGCAATGGATGTAGATACTAGAAGTATGGATTAATGAATTCTTACAAGGTGAACTATGTATGCATCACTCAGATCATGAAATAGAAAATCACCTGCAGGACAGAAGCACCCTCCCTCACATACTCCCAGAGTACCATCCTCTCCAAATTCAGTCACTGTTCTGATATCTATCACCTAAAAGATTAGTGTAGGCCTGACATTATTTTTATATTAGGTTGTAGAATTCTGTTTTGTTGTTGTATCTAGCAATAGTCCGCACTTGTTTATTGATATATATTGTATTAATATATCCAATGCCTAGCCTACATTTTTTTGAATTTACAAATAGTAACCCTATGAACATCATTAGGTCACATATGCATACATTTGTGATGGTATATATATATATATATGACTGGAATTGAGTCATACAAAATATGAAATGGATTTTGTCACTTTTAAAATTTGATGTTATGTTAATGGATTTTGTCACTTTTTCAAAGGCCATGAGAGTAGCAGTATATGAAAGTTCCTATTGCTTTATTTCCTCAACAATAGGAATTTTGGATACTTCTCATATGTATATAGTGATATCTCATTGTGATTGCATTTCTCATACTGGTCATATTGTTCTATTTTGTTGTACCTGTTCAATAATTTTTACTTATTTTTCCCATGGCTTTTTTCATCTTTATACTGATTTTCAAATGTATTTTGTATATTTTGGACATGTGTATTTTATAAGGTATGTTTTTCTACTGATATCTTTTCTCAGTTGTGGCTTATTTTTTCCAACCTTTTGACAGTCTTTTAATGAATAGAAATTCTTAGTGTGGCCAAATTTATAACATTTTTCTTTATTTTTAGGGCTTTTGGGTCTTGTTAAGAAATTCTTGCTTATTCCAAGGCTATGAAGATATTTTGTCTGTCCTAGAAGTTTCATTGTTTTATCTTCCATATTTAGGTTCATAGTTTATCTTGAATCAGTTTTGAATTATAGTGTGAGTTGGGGATTAATATACATATTATGTATTTTTCCTTTGACCCAGCATCACTTGTTGAAAAGACTAATCTTTCCTATTGTACTGCAATGTAATCTTTATTATGACTGAAGTGACTATGCAAGCTTGGGTCTGTTTCTAATTCTATATTATGTTTCTCTGGTATATTACCTAGCTGAACATCACTATGATTATTTTAACTTTAATAAATTTTGAAAGTCCTCCTGCTTTGCTTTTCTTCAAAATTATCTTGTCTTTCCTTGGCCCTTTGCATTTCTGTATATAGTTAGAAACAGCTTATCAAATGCCAACCCAAGAAAAACATCAATAGCATTTTTACTGGACTTTTGTTAAATATATGAATCAATCTGAGGAGAGTAAACATATTTATAGTATGGAGCTTTCTAATCCATGATTATAGCATATATTTCCACTATTTATTATTTCACCAGTGTATTATAGATTATTGTATAGTGATGCTAAACATTTTTGAGAGATTTTTTTTAACTTAATATTTTAAGTATTTTTATTTTGTTATTATTTTTTTAATTTTTATTTTATTTCTTTTTTATTTTTTTAAAGTTACTTTACAATATTGTATTGGTTTTGCCATACATCAACAAGAATCTGCCACAGGTATACACGTGTTCCCCATCCTGAACCCCCCTCCCTCATCCCTCTCTGTATCATCCATCTGGGTCGTCCCAGTGCACCAGCCCCAAGCATTTAGTATCATGCATCGAACATAGACTGGCAATTCGTTTCATATATGATATTATACATGTTTCAATGCCATTCTCCCAAATCACCCAACCCTTTCCCTCTCCCACAGAGTCCAAAAAACTGTTCTATACATCTGTGTCTCTTTTGCTGTCTCACATACAGGGTTATCATTACCATCTTTCTAAATTCCATATATATGTGAAAAAGTTGGCTTAAAGCTCAACATTCAGAAAACGAAGATCATGGCATCTGGTCCCATCATATCATGGGAAATAGATGGGGAAACAGTGGAAACAGTGTCAGACTTTATTTTGGGGGGCTCTAAAATCATTGCAGATGGTGACTGCAGCCATGAAATTAAAAGACGCTTACTCCTTGGAAGGAAAGTTATGACCAACCTAGAGAGCATATTGAAAAGCAGAGATGTTACTTTGCCAACAAAGGTCGGTCTAGTCAAGGCTATGGTTTTTCCTGTGGTCATGTATGGATGTGAGAGTTGGACTGTGAAGAAAGCTGAGGGCCAAAGAATTGATGCTTTTGAACTGTGGTGTTGGGGAAGACTCTTGAGAGTCCCTTGGACTGCAAGGAGATCCAACCAGTCCATCCTAAAGGAGATCAGCCCTGGGTGTTTATTGGAAGGACTGATGCTGAGTTTGAAACTCCAATACTTTTGCCACCTCATATGAAAAGTTGACTCATTGGAAAAGACTCTGATGCTGGGAGGGATTGGGGGCAGGAGGAGAAGGGGACGACAGAGGATGAGATGACTGGATGGCATCGCTGATGCGATGGACATGAGTTTGAGTGAATTCTGGGAGTTGGTGATGGACAGGGAGGCCTGGCATACTGTGATTCATGGGGTCGCAAGGAGTTGGTCATGACTGAGTGACTGAACTGAACTGATTGAGAATGATGTTTGTTGTGGGTTTGTCTGTATGGCTTTTGTTATATTGAGTTAGGTTCCTTCTGGGCTTCCCAGGTGGCTCAGTGATAAAGAATCTTCCTGCAGTGCAGGAGATGTGGTTTCAATCCCTGGAACAGGAAGATCTGTTGAAGGAAATGGCCACCCACTCCAGTAGTCTTACATGGGGAATCCCATGGACAGAAGAGCCTGGCAGGCAACAGTGTCTTTGGGGTTGCAAAAGAGTCGGACACAACTTAACAACTAAACAACTATAAGATTCCACCTAGGCCCACTTTCTGGAGAGGTTTTTTTTTTTTTTTTTTAAATCATAAATGGGTGTGAATTTTGTCAGAAGCTTTTTCTGCAACTGTTATGATATATGTTTTTAATTCTTCAATTCATTGTGGTTTATCATACTGATTTGCAGATATTGAACAATCCTTCTATCAGTTCAGTCAGTTCAGTCGCTCGGTCGTGTCTGACTCTTTGCGACCTAAATCCCACTTGATCATGGTATGTGATTCTTTTGATGTGTTGTTGGATTCTGTTTGCTAGTATTTTGTGGAGGTCTTTTGCATCTGTGTTCATCAGTGATATTGGCCTATAACTTTCTTTTATTATGATGTCTTTGTCTGGTTTTGGTATCAGGCTGATAGTCCCCTTGTAGAATTAACTTGGAAGTGTTCCCTATTCTCCAGCTTTGTGGAAGAGTTTCAGAAGGGTACATGTTCACTCTTCCCTTAGTGTTTAATGTAATTCATTTTTGAAGCCATCTGGTCCTGGAATTTTGTTTGTTGGAAGGTTTTAATCACAATTTCAATTTCAGTACTTGTGCCTGAACTGGTCATATTTTCTATTTCTTCCTGGTTCAGTCTTGGAAGATTGTATCTTTCTAAGAATTTGTCCACTTCTTCTAGGTTGTCCATTTTATTGGCATGTAGTTGCTTATAGTCTTTTATGATCCTTTGTATTCCTGTAGCATCCATTGTAGCTTTTCCATTTTCATTTCTAATTTTATTGAGTCCTCTCCCTTTTTTTTTGATGACCCTGGCTAAATTTTTGCAATTTTATCTTCTCACAGAACCAGCTTTTAATTTCACTGATCTTTGTTATTGTTCTCTTCATTGGAGCGTTTAATCTGTTTACATTTAATTAAGGTAATTATCAATATATATGTTCCTATTGCCATTTTCTGAATTTTGGGGGTTTCCTTTTGTAGGTCTTTTCTCTTTCCTTCCTCTTGTTCTTTCCTCTTGTGGTTTGATGACTGTCTTTGTTGTATATGGATTGCTTCTTCTTTTTTGTGTGCATGTCTATTATATTTTTTTGGTTTGCATTTCCTGTGAGGTTTTGATAAGGTAATCTATATACATATATATATTATATATATATATAAGTATGAATAATTGAGGTGTTAGTCACTCTGTCATGTCTGACTCTTTATGACCCCATGAACTGTAGCCCACCAGGCTCCTCCGTCCATGGAATTCTCCAGGCAAGAATACTGGAATGGGTTGCCATTCCCTTCTCCAGGGGACCTTCCCAACCCAAAGATCAAACCCAAAGGCCTTACCAGTGAGCCTTCCCATTTGTGATTTTCTTGTTTCTAGTTGTGGCGTTGCCTCCCTTCCTCCCCACCCCGCCCCCACCCCCTGCCCCAAAGAAGTTCTGTTAGCATTTGTTGTAAAGCTGCTTTGGTGGTACTGAGTCCTTTTAGCTTTAAGTAGTCTGTTAAGCTTTTGATTTCTCTGCTGAATCTCAATTAGATTCTTGCTGTGTATTCTTTTTTGTAGGTTTTTCTCTTCATCACTTTAAATAAATACATCATGCCACTCCCTTCTGGACTGCAGAGTTTCTGCTGAAAAACTCGCTAATAACCTTATGAGTATTTCCTTGTTGCTTTTAATATTTTTTCTTTTTAATATATGATAAATTATTATGTGTCTCAGTGTGTTCCTCTGTTTATCTTGTATGAGACTCTCTGTACTTCCTGGACTTGGGTGACTGTTTACTTTCCCATATCATGTTAGTTCTGTTGTAATCTCTTCAAGTATTTCCTTAGGCCCTTCTCTTTTTCTTCTTCCTCTGGGACTCCTGTAGTTCGAAAGTTGGTACATTTAATGTTATCACAGAGGTCTCTCAGACTGTCCTTATTTCTTTTCTATTTTGTTCCACAGCATCTATTTCCACCATTTTTCTCTTTCAGCTCACTTTTTCATTCTTTTGCCTCAGTTATTCTGCTATTGATTCCTTCTGATGTATTTTTTTTCCCAATGATTGTACTGTTTGTCTTTGTTTAGTTCTTCTAGATTTGTTAAACATTTCTTATATCTTCTTGATCTATGTCTCCATTCTTTTTTTGGAATCTTGGATCATGTTTACCATCATTACTCTGAATTCTTTTTCAGGTAGATTGCCTGTTTCCTCTTCATTTAATTGTTCTTGTAAAGGTTTCTATCTTGCTTCTTCATCTGCAACATATTTCTTTTCTCATTTTGTCCAGCTTAACTGTGTTTTTGGCCTCCTTTCCACAGGCTGCAGGATCGTAGTTCCTCTTGCTTCTGGTGTCTGCCCCGTGGTGGGTGAGATTGGTCCAGAGACTTGTGCCACTATCCCTTTGATAGGGGATTTGACTGGTGGTGTGGTGACCAGAGCGTGCTCTGGACATTTAGCAGGGCCTCCTCTTTGCTCTGTAGTTGTCATTGCCCTGTCAGGGGTGGGGTTTTGCTCCCTGGTTGTTGGGAGTAGAGACCCCCAGACCTGTTCCTTAGCTGTGTTTCTGACCTGTAGTGCTAGCTAGGTGTGATTGGAGAACTTCCACTGGGAGAGACGCCACTGAGTATCCCCCCTCTGGAGCTGTTCACCTGTGAACGTGCTCTGTTGTGTCCCCTTTCATCCGTTGTGTGAATTCACAAAGTACTCTGTCATTGGCACTGCTCTCAGTCTCTCCTTAACTATGGGTATGCTCACAATTGGCCCTGGTGACTCTGAGGTCTTGTTTTCACCAGGCCACTGATGCAGATCCACTGAGGTCAGGTCCCAGGACTGTAGTGATTATGTACCTGAACCCACTGTGGGGGCTGTGGAGGCAGCTCAGACTCTGGCCTGGCCCAACCCCTGCAGTATGTGCCCACAAAGTCTACAGCAGCTAAACCCAGCCCATCCCAGCTGCAGGAGCACTTGCTGTCCTTTCAGATGTTTACAGGTACTAAACTTAGGAAGCTGTCAGTGGAGGTGTAACCCTGAGGTTCACACAGAGGCGAGGAGAGATGTCAGCTCTACTTCTTAGTCACATGGCCTTTTGGGCTCCGCTGTGGTTTCAGCCCCACCTCTGTGTGTGTTTCTCCCATCAGAGTCTGCTCTGGAGGTAGCCTGGGCACACAAGCCCATCAGGCCAGAAGGAACCGAAGTAGTGATCAGGGTGAGTGGGCCACCCAGGCAGGAGGGTGCTGGGATAGCGACTGGAAAGTGAAAACCCATTAGGCAGTGATTGGGGTGAATGGATCACCCAGGCTGGGGGAAGGGGTGGAAGAGGTGATGTCAGTGGCGCACAAGCTGTCTCCCCCAGAGCCTGTGGCTGTAGCAGCTGGTGCACCAGAGGAGAAGCTGCAATGGCAACCCCACCCTTTGTGCATTACTAAACACTGACACTTTGTGCAGCCATCTAGACTTCTTCCATGAGCATTCCTAGTTTTGGAGCTCCTCATTCCCACCCCCTCAGGCTGTTTCCTCGAAGCTCGGAGCCATTCCCACCTGGGATTTGCTCTCCAAACCTCACATTCCAGCACCTATCCCCAGGCACACCTGTGAACACCCATCCTAGGGTGTTCACACACAGCCTACAGGGCTGTGGCAGGGACCCTTTGTTTTGTTTTGTTAATTTATTTATTTTAATTGGAGGCTAATTACAATATTGTGGTGGTATTTTTTGCCGTACATTGACATGAATTGGTTGCAGGTGTACATGTGTCCCCCATCCCGAACCCCCCTCCCACTCCCCCCTCCCACTCCCTCCCCACCCCATCCCTCTGGGTTGTCCCAGAGCATCAGCTTTGAGTGCCCTGCTTCATGCATTGAACTTCCACTGGTCATCTATTTTACATATGGTAATATGCATGTTTCAGTGTTACTCTCTCAAATCATCCCACCCTCGCCTTCTTCCCCATAGTCCAAAAGTCTGTTCTTTACATCTCTGTCTCTTTGGCTATCTTGCACACAGGGTCATCGATACTATCTTTCTAAATTCCATATATATGTGTTAATACAGTGTCTTGGTTTTTCTCTTTCTGACTTACTTCACTCCGTATAATAGGCTCCAGTTTCATCCACCTCATTAGAATTGACTCAAATGAATTTTTTTTATAGCTGAGTAATATTCCATTGTGTATATGTACCACAACTTCCTTATCCATTTGTCTGCTGATGGACATCTAGATTGCTTCCATGTCCCAGCTATTAGGGACCCTTTGCATAGGACTCTCTTGGTCCTCCCTGCCACAGACAGATTTCTGGTCTCTCTTCTGAGCCCCTGGAGTTATTCTTCTATCCCAGCTGATTTCTGCACTGGTGAAGGGGCTTCCCCAGATGTGTGACCCTTTCCTCACCTTCAACTTTCCATCAGATGCACAGGTTCTGTTCTGCTTCCTCTCCTTTTCCTTCTTCCTTCTTTCATTCTTCCTGGTTATGCAGGGATCTTTCTCATCCTTTTAGGTGTCCAAGGTTCTCTGCTAGTGTCAGCAGGTGCTCTGTGACAATTTTTCCATTTGTAGATGTATTCTTGATGCATCTGTGGGCAGAGATGAACTCCATGTCTTCCTACTCCTCTGCCATCTTTCAAAGTCTGAATGTCCTAGTTTAACAACTTCCCAAGTGGTGCTGATGCTACTGATTCTCAGATGACATTTTGCTAACCACCATTAAACAGAGTTATTGTAAGGATCAACATTGTGTCTCTAGCATCTAGCTAGTGATTGGCATAGAAGTTAACATTCAGTTCCTGGAATATATGTAGAATAAATCAAGGCTCAAATATCAATGTGTGTGAAAGCCTTTTGTATACTCTATAAATACTGGCTATTAGTTTTTGGTTTTGTGTCAGCCTGAAATTGATGCTCCATTGGAGTCTCTCCCTTAGGACAATACTTAAGTTATTTAACATTGCCCTGGATGATGAATTTAGGAGTTGTTCTCATTACATACACAGATGATACTGTTTTGGATTAAACTAGTAGTGCTTAATAAGTGCATGTGTGCTCCATCATTCAGTCATGTTCAATTTTTGTGACCCACGGACCTGTAGCCTGATAGGCTCCTCTGTCCATGGGAATTCCCAGACAAGAATACTGGAGCGGGTTGCCATTTCCTTCTCCATGGGATCTTCCCGACCCAGGGATTGAACCCATGTCTCCTGCATTGGTAGCCAGATTCTTTACCACTGAGCCATCACACTTAGGGTCTTCCCTTATAGTTCAGTCAGTAAAGAATCTGCCTGCAGTGCAGGAGACCCATAGTTTATGCTGTATGATCAGATTGTGTTCACATTTAAGAGCTTTCAGTAGTCTGATGACTGGGATTTATTAATAGAAGGTATTTGATGAACAAGTTAGGAAGTCAGCTTTACAAACTTGCCAATAATTGTCATGCTATTCAGTTCAGTTCAGTTCAGTCGCTCAGTCGTGTCTGACTCTTTGCGACCCCATGAATC
>SJYT01050319.1:269121-291815 GCA_006410635.1 Cephalophus harveyi | reverse complement strand
ACTGAACTGATACATCCATGTTACACTACTTTGATTACCATAGATTTGTAATAAAATTTGAAATCCAGAAGTATTGAGACTTTCAACTGTTGTTATTCATTTATTGTCTGACTATTTGTGTTCCCTTGAGATTCCATATAAATATTAGCATGACCTATCTCTGTAAAAATGCCATTGGAGTTTTGATAAAGATCATACTGAATCTGTAGATCTCTTGGAGTAGTATTAGTATCTTAATAATAGTAAGTCTTCCAATCTTTGACCACAGAATATCCTTCCATTTTTTTGCCTTTAACTATTTTCATCAGTTCTTTTTTTTTTTTTTAATGTATTTATTTTAATTGGAGGCTAATTACTTTACAGTATTGTGGTGGGTTTTGCCATACATTCACATGAATCAGCCATGGATGTACATGTGTTCCCCATCCTGAACCTGCCTCCCACCTCCCTCCCCATCCCATCCCTCAGGGTCATCCCAGTTCTTTGAAGTTTTCAGTGTAAAACTGTTTCACTTCCTTGGTTACTTTTATTCCTCAGTTGTTATTCAGTTGCTAAGTCGCCTTTGACTCTTTGTGACCCCATGATAGCACATCAAGCTCCTGTTTCCTTCATTATCTCTTGTAGTTTGCTCAGATTCATGTCCATTGAGTTGCTTGATGCCATCCAACTGTCTTATCCTCTGCTGCCCTGATCTATCTCTTCTGTCTTTCCCAGCATTGAGGTCTTTTCCAATGAGACTCTTCACATTAGGTGGCCAAAGTATTAGAGCTTCAGCAACAGCCATTCCAATGAACATTCAGGGTTTATTTCCTTTAGACTTGACTGGTTTGATCTCCCTGAAGTTCAGGGGACTCTCAAATCTTCTCCAGCACCACAATTCAAAACCATCAAATCTTCATTGTTCAGCCTTCTTTATGGTTCACCTCTCACATCTGTACATCATTACTGGAAAAAGCATAGTTTTGACTGTATGGACCTTTGTCGACAAAGTGATGCCTCTGCATTTTAATGCCTTGTCTAGATTTGTCATAGCTTTCCTTCCAAGGAGCATGTTTTAATTTCATGGCTGCAGTCACTATCCATGAAGAACACTGAGTGCCAAAGAATTGATGCTTTTGAACTGTGGTGCTGGAGAAGACTCTTGAGAGTCCCTTGGACTGCAGGGCGATCAAACCAGTCAATCCTAAAGGAAATCAACCCTGAATGTTCATTGGAAGGACTGATGCTGAAACTCCAATACTTTGACCACCTGATGCAAAAAGCCGACTCACTGGAAAAGACCCTAATGCTGGGAAAGACTGAAGGCAACAGGAGAAGGGGACAGCAGAGGATGAGATGGTTAGAAGGCATCACCGATTCAATGGACATGAATCTGAGCAAATTCTAGAAGACAGTGCAAGATAGAGGAGCCTGGCATGCTGCAGTTGGACACGACTTGGCCACTGAACAAAATAACTGTCCACAGTGATTTTGGAGCCCAAGAAAATAAAATCTATCACTGCTTCCACTTTTCCCCCTTCTATCTGCCATGAAGTGATGGAACCAGATGCTATGATCTTGGTTTTTTGAATGTTAAGTTTCAAACCAGCTTTTTTAATTCTCCTCTTTCCCCCTCATCAAGAGGCTCTTTAGTTCATCTTCACTTTCCACCATTTGAGTAGTATCATTTCCGTATCTGAGGTTGTTGATATTTCTCCCAGCAGTCTTGATTCCAGCTTGTGATTCATCCAGCCTGGTATTTTGTATGATGTACTCTGTGTAGAAGTTAAATAAGCAGGGTGACTTGATGTACTCCTTTACTAATTTGGAACCAGTCAGTTGTTCCAAGTCCAGTTCTAACTGTTGCTTCTTGACACACACACAGGTTTCTCAGGAGACAGGTAGGGTCTCTTGAATTTTCCAGTTCATTGTGATCCACACAGTCAGAGGCTTTTAGCATAGTCAGTGAAACTGAAATAGATGTTCTTCAGTACTTCACTCTTTTTGATGATATTTGTAATTTTTAAAATTTGAGAATGTTCATTAGTAGAATATAGAAACACAACTGATTTTATGTGTGTTGATTTTATATTTTGCAACTTTGCCAAATTGATTTATCTTGACAGTTTCCTTATGGAACTTGTAGGGTTTTCTAATACATACAAAATAATGTCATCTGTGAAGAGAGGTAATCTTCCTTCTACTTTTTGATTTGGATGCCTTTTATTTTTATTCCCTAGCTGCTCTGACCGGAACCTGCAGAGTAGGTAAAAGTGAACATCCTTGTCCTGTGTGATCCTAAAGGGAAAGCTTTCAGTCTTTTACCATTGAGTCTGTTGTTAGCTGTGGGCTTGTCATATATTGCTTTTATCATGTTGAAGTAGAATCCTTCTCTTCCTTGTTTAATTGTTTTTAATCATGAAAGTGTGTTGAATCTTGCGACAGATCCCAAGGTGTCTCAGAGGTGGTGTTAGCCTGCTGGTGGGCAGGGCCAGTGTCTGGCGGTGTGTGAGGGGAGGGGGGGTGAGGGGGCTGGGGTCGCAGGAGAGGAGTATTGGTGGCTGGGCTGGATCCTGCCATAGCAGGCTGCAGGGGTCCTGGGCTGGTATCAGCCCGCTGGTGAGTGGAGCTGGGTCCCAGGGTCTCTAAAGGCCCCGGGGATCGCAGAGCCAGTGCCTGTGCCCTCCTATGGGGCGGGGCTGTGTTCCAGGGTGGCTGAAGGCTCAGGGTCTAAAGGGAGCCTGCCTGCTAGTGATGGGTGGGGCTTTGTCCTGACCCAGCAAGTTGCTTGGCCTGAGGCTTCCCAGTACTGGGGCTGACAGGCTGGTGGGTGGGGCCGTGTTCCAGTGCTAATAAACTAGAGGATGATTCTGAAATGATGCTTCCCAGCATCAGTGTCCACATGATAGAGCGGGCTCCACAAATGGCTTCTGCCAATGCCTGTGTCCCAAGGATGAACTTCAGTTGCCTCCTGGGTGATCTGCAGGTAGGTCTGACCCAGCTCCTTTCAAAAATTACTGCCTCTTCCTTGGGTCCTGCAGCATGTAGGGTTTTATGTGTGCCCTTTACAAGTTGAGTGTCTATTTCCCACACCTTTGTCCCCTGAAAGTAAGCCCTACTGGTCTTCAAAGCCAAACTTAGGGGCTTGTCTTCCTAGTACAAGACTCCCCAGGCCAGGGAGCCCAATGTGGGGCTTAGACCCATTGCTCAGAGGACCTGTGTAACTGTAATTATCCTCCCATTTGTGGGTTTCTATCTGGGGCTATGGGTCTTGACAATACTGCACCTATGCTCCTTCTGCATCTTGCTATGGTTCCTTTTTTATATCCTTAGTTGGAAAAGATCTTTTCTGTTAGATGCTGGTCTTTCTCATTAATAGTTGCAATTTTGGTGTGCCTGTGGAAGGAGGTGAGCCCAGGATCTTTCTGCTCTGCTGTCTTGGCAGCAAAATCTTAGCTACTCTCAAGTTGTAAAATAAAAACTCTAACGTGGTAAATATTAGTACTCTTTCTGATACTTAAGTGTGTATGTAGATTCAGATTTTCTTCTGGTATCATTTCCCTTTTGCATGAAAGATGTCCTTTAACATTTTTTCCAAGTACAAGAGCTTCCTATGCTTAATAATTTCTACTAACTTGTCTTTAAAGTTCACTGGTCCTTTTTCTCCATTATCCAAGTTGCTACAGAGCTCATCCAGTGGATTTTTACCACAATTGTGCAAACTTGGTCTTCCTTGTCATAGGCAGTGGCTGAATTCTTTGCTTAGCTCTTTAAATCTCAGCTGTCTCTCATAGGTTCCTAGGAGTCATGTTATTTAGGTGTCTGCAAAGGATTTGAGGGATTTCCTACCTGGAAAGTTCTACCATCGTGGCAACACTGCTGTCCCTTCCTCAGCCCAGTATGACTGCTACTTTTTGCTTTGGGTTTATCCCTTGTGAACCATGAAATGAAAAATGCTT
This sequence comes from Cephalophus harveyi, assembly GCA_006410635.1. Taxonomy (NCBI): domain Eukaryota; kingdom Metazoa; phylum Chordata; class Mammalia; order Artiodactyla; family Bovidae; genus Cephalophus; species Cephalophus harveyi. Next base: position 287,877 of record SJYT01050319.1, on the reverse strand, counting down.
TCAGAAGCCAGTTAAATGTGGATCTCAACCAGTATGCTTTCAAGGATCATAACCACCTCCAGTTTCTGCTTACTACTGATGACATCTCTGCTTTCAAATCTAAGCTACTTTGGCATTGTTGGAATTAGAACCAAGTTGTTATTTTTTAAATGTTTTTTAAAATGGTAGAAGCATGAGCACTGTTAAACCTAAGTTTTTACTGTTGATATAATTTTTCCATTAAAATACTGTAAAGAATACATGGGATTTTTTCCTTTTGCAGGATATGGCAAATGAAGAACACAAAAAAATCGAAGCATTAAAATCAGAAAACAAGAAGCTAGAAAAACAAAAAGGAGAATTAATGATAGGATTTAAGAAACAGTTAAAATTAATTGATGTTTTAAAAAGGCAGAAGGTGAGTTTATCCTAAACAAAGTTAAACTGTGGATATTATTTGGCTCTTTCTACTAAGACATGTAGTATTTCTCCTTCAGGTATAGTTTTTATTGCCATGCTTAATCACAAAATGTTATCTATACATTGATGCAAGTAAATTAGGAATGTTTACTAGTTCTATTTCCATATACTATGAATACTCCCTAACTAAAGAAAATACCAAATATAAAAAAATAACTATTATCTTAAAAACTGATTCCAAACCACTTTTATTGCAGTCACCACACAAGTTTACCTAGTGATTAAGAGGATGTGAATTCATGTTTTTGCTACTGTCATCTTTTGCAAAGATTAGGTATTACAATATTGTTCTCTAAACAGGTTGATGCAATACCACCAGTGGGCAAGGTTTTTAGTGGCTAATCACTGAACATAATTATTTAAACCTGTTTATTGTAATTAGAATTATACATTCCTATAACAGAACTCAGCATTATACATACACTTGCACAAATTTCCTATTGTTCTGTGATCTACTGTTAATACTAGACAATATTGATTTCTTTAAACACAGATGCATATTGAAGCTGCCAAGATGCTGTCTTTCACTGAAGAGGAATTTATGAAGGCACTTGAATGGGGAAATTAATAACTGATCTACTTTTAAACCTCTAGTGTGTGGTGGGTATACTCTTAAAGTAAATTTAGATTTGGGGATATAAAATTGATACCTATTAGAAATGTTTTATAAAACAAAGCAATAGAAATTTAACTTTGGATTCTCTTTATGACCTTCTAGCCCCTTTCAGCTGCATATGAATAGAAAATATTTTATACTCTAGAGACTTAGCTTTAGTTTTTAAACGATGTTTACCTGAGAGAAACTGTTTCTATGTTCTTATTGATAACTGCATTAGGTAATAAAGCACTCTGAAATTCCTCAGTCTGTACTTTTTTCCTCTCATAATAAGAAAAGCCTTCCCTGGCCAAATCAAGAAAGTGAAGTTCCTAAACACAAACACAGAAGTGGTATGACGAGTTTAGTCTCTTGGGTTGTTTTGATAAATATAGGTATCTATATGTAACAGAAAAACCCAAACTTTTTGGCCAACTCAATATATGGAATGTGGTATAGAATTCAGATCAATTTTATCAGTACAAAAACAATAGTGATTGAAAGCAAACTTGCAGTTAAAAGTATTAATTTTTATCAGAAAACAAATGTTTTCTTACAACTAATTGTTTATAAATGATAAATTACAGAAGTGTTTTAGAAAATCCAGAGACAATGGAGGAGTCCTACTCACTGAACTTTAAACAAAAGTTACACTGACACCTAGTGGTAACATACAAAAGAACCCAGGTTTTACCAAATCTTGACGGTATCACTTCTCACAAATTTCACTCCTTTTCTGATATGCTTTTCTAAACTCTTCACCAAGCATATCAATATCATCCTCATTTTTGAATACTCCCTACAAGAAAAATATTTTGTGGGTTACTTTGAATGCCAGAATATTTCAATAAATATTCATAAGACTAAGAGATACAGACATGAAGTTTATAAAGTTATTTCTAATATAATGAAATTAATTAGTAAAATATTTTTTCTGTAATTATGACTTACTGTGGAGAAGAAAATGGCAACCCACTCCAGTATTCTTGCCTGGAGAATCCCATGAATGGAGGAGCCTGGTGGGCTACAGTCCATGGGGTCGCAAAGAGTCGGACACGACTGAGCGAGGTCACTTCACTTCATACATATATACTTAATATTCTTTGACTGACCTGATGTCCTTTTAGAACTTGTCATAGGAATCTGGACTCTTCTGCTTTACTACTAAAAGTATTACTGCTCTGATGGACTGAATGGGAATCAATTTAATCCACACTGTACCCTCCTACCCTTGTTTTGAAATAGCCCTGCAGTATATGAGGGAGGAAATGAGCCAGATTTATGCATGGGACTGGCTCTTGCATCAGTTCTGTCTCTAGTCAGCTAACTTCAATCTTTCAGGAAAGAATCCAGGTGTAGAGTTAAGTCAACTAATCTTAATCCCTTTAAAACAAAATTAAATATTTACTTATCTAAAGAATCCAAAGAATAATTTAGGTCATTTGGAGCCACTAGGATCTAAAGGATAAAATCATTTTAGGTTATCAGGTTCTCCCATTTCCACAGTTATTTTGCTACACAAATATCTAAACCCTAAGACTTGCTCAGAATTTATAGTCTAGTTTATTTATCAATTCCATATGGCTTTTGTCATTAATATATCATTTTGTATTCATTCTAACCAATTAGACTATCAGGTCCTATGGACAGGTTACAAAGCAGGAGACCTGGGTTTGATACCTGGGTCAGGAGGATCCCCTGGAGAAGGAAATGGCAACCCACTCCAGTACTCTTGCCTGAAAAATCCCATGAACGGAGGAGCCTGGTAGGCTACAGTCCATGGGCTCGCAAAGAGTCGGACACAACTGAGTGACTTCACTTTAATTTCTCATTTCTTTCTCCTTCCTTTCGCACCTAACAAAATATACACTTGATTTTTTTGATTGAATAAAGTATCAAATGGCATAATTTCTATATCTGAAGGGTAGAAATGTTATTTACCTTAGTTCATATGTTTATGTGGTCTGAAACTCAAGTTGTTATTTTTATAGTCATAAGGTATTTCAGATAGCAAATTTTCATATGTATTCTCTGGAGATAATATTCTTTTTAAAATAAAGGTTACCTAGTTATATAATGTAGCCTCCTGTTATAGAGCAGGTCTCAGACTCAGTTCAAGCTTGTCTCTGTCACTACCGTTACAGATAACAAGGCTGTCCTGTGTATCACCAGCTTTGGTGTCCAGCATATCACGTTTGCTTTAGTTTTAAACCCCTTACACTGGAGAACAGAACCTCTAAAATTTGACCTGATGTCCTTTTAGAACTTGTCATAGGAATCTGGACTCTTCTGCTTTACTACTAAAAGTATTACTGCTCTGATGGACTGAATGGGAATCAATTTAATCCACACTGTACCCTCCTACCCTTGTTTTGAAATAGCCCTGCAGTATATGAGGGAGGAAATGAGCCAGATTTATGCATGGGACTGGCTCTTGCATCAGTTCTGTCTCTAGTCAGCTAACTTCAATCTTTCAGGAAAGAATCCAGGTGTAGAGTTAAGTCAACTAATCTTAATCCCTTTAAAACAAAATTAAATATTTACTTATCTAAAGAATCCAAAGAATAATTTAGGTCATTTGGAGCCACTAGGATCTAAAGGATAAAATCATTTTAGGTTATCAGGTTCTCCCATTTCCACAGTTATTTTGCTACACAAATATCTAAACCCTAAGACTTGCTCAGAATTTATAGTCTAGTTTATTTATCAATTCCATATGGCTTTTGTCATTAATATATCATTTTGTATTCATTCTAACCAATTAGACTATCAGGTCCTATGGACAGGTTACAAAGCAGGAGACCTGGGTTTGATACCTGGGTCAGGAGGATCCCCTGGAGAAGGAAATGGCAACCCACTCCAGTACTCTTGCCTGAAAAATCCCATGAACGGAGGAGCCTGGTAGGCTACAGTCCATGGGCTCGCAAAGAGTCGGACACAACTGAGTGACTTCACTTTAATTTCTCATTTCTTTCTCCTTCCTTTCGCACCTAACAAAATATACACTTGATTTTTTTGATTGAATAAAGTATCAAATGGCATAATTTCTATATCTGAAGGGCAGAAATGTTATTTACCTTAGTTCATATGTTTATGTGGTCTGAAACTCAAGTTGTTATTTTTATAGTCATAAGGTATTTCAGATAGCAAATTTTCATATGTATTCTCTGGAGATAATATTCTTTTTAAAATAAAGGTTACCTAGTTATATAATGTAGCCTCCTGTTATAGAGCAGGTCTCAGACTCAGTTCAAGCTTGTCTCTGTCACTACCGTTACAGATAACAAGGCTGTCCTGTGTATCACCAGCTTTGGTGTCCAGCATATCACGTTTGCTTTAGTTTTAAACCCCTTACACTGGAGAACAGAACCTCTAAAATTTAAATACAGAAATTCCAGCTCAAATTTAATAGAAAGTGCCAAGACCAACTCTCTCATTTTGGAGATGTTCAATTACTAACTCACATAACACTGCTGCTTTGTAACAGCAAGAAGGGAGTGAAACCCAGGCCCTCTGAAATCCTACCACCATGTCTTGCCCCACTCTTAGAGGCTATGAATTAAATCTCACTCACTTTAGGGAGATATCCTAGTAGTTTTGTAGCATGTTCTTTGAGAAGGTTTAGTCTTTCTTCTTCAACAATTGCATTTATACATCCTTGTCGTCTTTGCTGCCACTGCCATTCCTCCAGTTCACGTTGCTAGAAATGTGAATAGAACTTACTGTCATAAAACACATTAATCTTTTAAGAATGTGGCAAACAAAACTATTCTTGCAGTAAATTAGGATAAGACTGATAGATAATATATCTTTCATATTATTATATTATGTATATTATATATATATATATATTACTGTCATGCTTCCTTTAAAGTTACAAGGAAAATAGTTATGACTGATGTTAAGGAGGCAAGTACATATTTTCAGGACAAGTCATCTTCATTACCAAGGAAAAAAGGTTCCAAGAAGTTATTTCCCAATTAATTCAACAAATATTTAAAGGTAGATAAAACAACAGGGATAGCCAAAAGATAAGTACTGCCATATATATTAAGTTTCTTAAAGCCTGTGTGAGGTATAAGAGCAGTAGCAAGTGTTCCCGCAAAAGAACCAGTATTTCTCAGGGAAATGTTCTGATAACCACACCAAACTTCTGAGCCATGAAAATATGGAAGAGATGACTAGCTTTAACTCATTTTAGGGCTTAAAAGAACTCTTATAGAAATACATCCAAATAAGTCTTTTAAATGGGAAAGGATGCTAAAGGCAGGCCACTGAAATAATGATGAATTTCTGCCAAGAGTTACTTCAGTTAAAATAGTATTAATACTTCAACTTTACTTTGAAATAATCAGTTTAAGTCATATAAATCAGAAAGCAGGATGTCTGTCTTTTCTGTTACAATGAGAGGTAAGCTGCTTCTATATCACCTAATATTTCATTATTGGATGAAAATAAGAATGCTAGGACCCAACCATATCCAATGCCAGTCATACTTGGAATTGCTTCTCTGTCTACTATCATGTCAGATGTATTACAGAATTAGAAGTATCACTGACAGCTAATTGAGAAGATACTTTAACCCATGTTGCTACTGAATCAAAGGGTAGAATTGCTCTTAAATATTTTATCTCTAAGATGAAACAGGATAACAGAATCTACTATAGAATCACTATATCTGAATTTTTTTTAGACTGCATTTCTAAGGCTAAAGGGTCAGATGTGGTCACAACAGGACTAGGTTTTTACCAAGGGAATAAGCAAAAGTGTTCTATGGCAGTTTTCAGGAATCAGTCTTACATGTTTTGTCCCTTCTGCACTTCTTCCATCTGCTGCTTGAAACATGGCTATAAAGGTTGAAGAGCCAATTTAAACCATGAAGATGAGGGCTATACCCCACAGGGGCTATAACAAAACCCAGGAGGAGCCTGGGTTCCTGAAGACTATGACTGAAGCCTCAGTTTCTAGACTTCCATGTGAGAGAATAGTAAACGATCTCTTCAGCTGCTGTTAACTTGAGACTCACTTGTAGACAAACATCATCCTAACTGATCTATTCCTTCCAACGGGGGTGTAAGAAAGTTATCTAATGTTGTGAGGAAAGCTCATTTGTTAGATTTTTGTCCGGTTGTGCGCATGGTCTCTAATTTGGGTTCTCCTTCTTAGGTAGACCACTAACTATTTACCATAAAAAAAAATTTTTATAGTAAATTAGGGTAAATATTTTACGAAACCAATTTGTCTATGAGGGCAACTTCTGAATAGCTCTGGTGGTAGAAAGTACCTCCTGGGGAGTTTCAGCTTTTGTCTGACTGGATTTATTTTAGAGGTAGACAGATAGCTATTTAGGAATATCTATGAAATCTTAAAAAAAAAAAAAAGAGCATGCCTTACAGGATTATATAATAAATAGATGCATGATTCTATGAACATGAAACTCCATCCTTTTCCTTAGGCCAAGGCAGAAATGTGACCCAGTCTCACTGATATCAATAAAACTAACCCCACAGCTTCATTTTGGGAAAATACACATTTTTTTCAAAATTAAGATATAAATTTCTTAGAAAAGTATCTATGGCTTAGGTAATATTTTCATATTTCTTCTCTTTATAGCTGTCTTGGTAACTTTCCAAGCAGTTTTCTGATTAGCTCTGTAAGCCACGAGACAGGACAGTCACTGGTTCTGCCTCTTTCTAGGCAAGGAGTATTCAAAGCTTTCTGTTCAATTTCAGAAGCTTTTAAATTTTCTGTCTCCTTGATCACTTTGCTCTGACACCGATAATCACCCTTATTGATTCAACAAACAAATATTTACTCCTTGCCAGGAAAAATGCTAGGTGCTTTTTAAAATCTCCCTTAAAGGTTACAATCAAAGATACAGAATTGAGATTTTTATCCATTAGGAATCCACTTGGTTAAGCAGGAGGAGGACATAATGAGTTTTTACTTCATGCTAACTGGTAGCAGATGGACTAGAATCACAAGGAGACCGGTTAGAAGACAATCTCAGTAGTTCACAGAATGATAATAAATAAATGTCTAAATTATGAAGAGAAATGGATTTAATAAGAGTTATGGTAGAACTGGAATCAACAGGATTTGATGGCTAAAAATTATTAGGTAAGAAATGGGAAGAATCCAGAATGATTCCAAGGTAACAGCATATTCACTCAGTCACCCACCCACCTGTCTTTAACCAAGATTCAGGCTACAGAAATTGGAAAACGTTTGTCTGTCTGCTACTTTTTGTTTGGAGAGCTTAATTCTAAGGCACCACAAGATTTCCAACTAAGTCCTTTTAAGCATCTGGAAATATAACAACAGAACTAAGACCTGAGTTGATCAAGCATACAGGAGAGCCAAAAATTGCACCTCAAGTCTCCCAACACTTCATGTAGCAGGCGAAACACACAGGGCTGATCTCAGCTTTCTGTGGCACCAGCTGTTCTCTTTCTGGTCATTCCTTGGTCCTGTCAGTGTTTTTCTACCACTTGTACATCCTGTGTTCTCCAAGCCTCAGTCACTGGCCCTCTGATGGCTTCTCATAATATATTATTTGGAAGAATAATCTTAGTTTGAAACTGTGGGTTACCTAATGCCAAAAATGCTTTTCTAAGAAAAGCTGACCTAAGTTTTCTTCTTCTGTTCAGTTGCCTTCAGGAATTTCAACTTGCATTTCTAACTAAATATGACTAAAACTGAAGTCAGTCCATCTTTTTGCTCCAATTCAAAACATAACAGCACTTGTATTCCTGGAGTTTCTCATATTTGAAACCTTGAGAGTTATTTTGATACCTTCCTCCACTCTACCCTATATGAAAGTGAAAGTGAAGTCGCTCAGTCGTGTCCAACTCTTTGTGACTCTACCCTATATGGTCCAAGAAAAAAAAAAAATCACACAAGTCTCATCTATTCTTCCTTTAAAAATATTTAAACTCTTCCCTTTCTCCTTCCACTGCTCAGCCAGCCTACTCCAGGCCATCGTCACTTCAACTCTTAAGGTACTACTTTCACCTGTTTCTTTAATTATTTTAATTGCAGGCTAATTACAGTATTGTGGTGGTTTTCGCCATATGTTGACATGAATCAGCCATGGGTGCACATGTGTCCCCCATCCCGAACCCCCGCTCCCACCGCCCTCCCCACCCCCCTCCCTTTGAGTTGTCCCAAATGCATCAGCTTTGAGTGCCCTGCTTCATGCATTGAACTTGCACTGGTCATCTGTTTCACATATGGTAACATACATGTTTCAGTGCTAGTCTCTCAAGTCACCCCACTCTTGCCTTCTCCCACAGAGTCCAGAAGTCTGTTCTTCATATCTGTGTCTCTTTTGCTGTCTTGTATATAGGGTCGTCGTTACCATCTTTCTAAATTCCATATATATGCGTTACTATATTGGTGTTTTTCTTTCTGACTTACTTCACTCTGTATAATAGGCTCCAGTTTCGTCCACCTCACTAGAACTGATTCAAATGCATTCGTTTTAATAGCTGAGTAATACTCCATTGTGTACATGTACTCTTTCTCCTCTTGTTAAAGAGCATATTACAATAACCAGTTTCTACTGTATCATGGCCAAACTCCTCAGCCTATCATTCAGGTTTTTCCATGTGGTAATTCTATAAGCTGCCAACTAAGAATAGCCTTCCTGTCTTCTTTTATTCATTTTTTATGTATTTCTAGGTAAATCCACATAAGTGAAGTCGCTCAGTCGTGTCTGACTCTCTGTGACCCCGTGGATTGTAGCCCACCAGGCTTCTCCATCCATGGAATTTTCCAGGCATGAGTACTGGAGTGGTTTGCCATTTCCTTCTCCAGGGGATCTTCCTAACTCACGGATTAAACCTGGCTCTCCCACGCTGCAGGCAGATGCTTTACCATCTGAGCCACCAGGGAATCTCATAGTTCTGCCATAAATGTATTGCACTATTAGTATATCACACTATCACATTCTACAAATGTTTACATTTAAGAAACATATTCTTAGTACAGTAGTATATATAATCAAGTCTTTGAGGTATCTAGACCTTATTTTCTTCTGCTAGATTAAAAGCTACCAGAATGAGCTTTATTTATTTTGGTTCCCTCAGCAGAACGCCTAGCAAATGAGTATCTGCTGATTATAAGAGTATTTTGGGGTGTCTTTTTGTCCACCATTCAGGAAAATCATTACGATATTAATATATTAATCCCAGCTCTGCCACTTAACTTGCTATGACACCTTGGGCAACATATATCATCTCTCAAGATTCAGTTACAGTTCTTTAAAATGGGGGTAGTAACAGTACCTAACTCACAGGGTTGAAAGTTAAAAGTTATTGATTTGCTTGTAATGAATATAGAATAGTGAATGACATAAGAAAACAATAAATGTTAGTTACTGTTACTCCACTTCTATTACTACTTAAAAATATTTACCACATGCTTATCAGTATTCTTCATATTTAGAGCTCTTTATCTTTCCAAAGCACTTACACATTATCTTACTTGCTTCTTAAAGGAGTATTTCAGTTTTATGGATGAAACATAGACATTTCAATGTGTCCAAGTCACAAACCTAGTTTCCTCACCAACTCTTAAATACACATTTCCAACTAAGAAATTTTCCCCTGGGCCTCAAAATCTATGGGACAAAATGGAATTATATATCTACCCCCTCAAAATCTTTTTCTTCATACATCTTTGTACATACATCACCACTCACTCACTGAATATGGAAGTGTGTAACAGCATTACTTATTAGTAGCAGATGAGAAAGGCTGGGCTGGAAGAAGCACAAGCTGGAATCAAGATTGCCAGGAGAAATATCAATAACCTCAGATATGCAGATGACACCACCCTTATGGCAGAATGTGAAGAGGAACTAAAAAGCCTCTTGATGAAAGTGAAAGAGGAGAGTGAAAAAGTTGGCTTAAAGCTCAACATTCAGAAAATGAAGATCATGGCATCTGGTCCCATCGCTTCATGGGAAATAGATGGGGAAACAGTGTGCCAGGAGAAATATCAATAACCTCAGATATGCAGATGACACCACCCTTATGGCAGAAAGTGAAGAGGAGCTAAAAAGCCTCTTGATGAAAGTGAAAGAGGAGAGTGAAAAAGTTGGCTTAAAGCTCAACATTCAGAAAATGAAGATCATGGCATCTGGTCCCATCACTTCATGGGAAATAGATGGGAAAACAGTGTCAGACTTTATTTTTTGGGGCTCCAAAATCACTGCAGATGGTGACTGCAGCCATGAAATTAAAAGACGCTTACTCCTTGGAAGAAAAGTTATGACCAACCTAGATAGTATATTCAAAAGCAGAGACATTACTTTGCCGACTAAGGTCCGTCTAGTCAAGGCTATGGTTTTTCCAGTGGTCATGTATGGATGTGAGAGTTGGACTGTGAAGAAGGCTGAGTGCTGAAGAATTGATGCTTTTGAACTGTGGTGTTGGAGAAGACTCTTGAGAGTCCCTTAGACTGAGAGGAGATCCAACCAGTCCATTCTGAAGGAGATCAGCCCTGGGATTTCTTTGGAAGGAATAATGCTAAAGCCGAAACTCCAGTACTTTGGTCACCTCATGCGAAGAGTTGACTCATTGGAAAAGACTCTGATGCTGGGAGCAACTGGGGGTAGGAGGAGAAGGGGACGACCGAGGATGAGATGGCTGGATGGCATCACGGACTTCATTGACGTGAGTCTGAGTGAACTCCGGGAGATGGTGATGAACAGGGAGGCCTGGTGTGCTGCGATTCATGGGGTCGCAAAGAGTCGGACATGACTGAGTGACTGAACTGAACTTTATTAATAAAATCCTTTGTGCCTGATCCAGGAATTTCATGTCTTCTGTCTAAATCTGTGAAACTCTGGTGGTTTAACATGTTAGTTGGCAACATGGGTAAACATTCAGACTCTTCATAATCATAAAGATTTTTATTAAGATGTTGAGCTCTAATTTCCAATATCTCCCAGGCATTTGGCATCATTAATGTATTCAGCCCTAACCCAGGTCTTTCAGATATAATCAGTAATTATATCACAAGAAATCATGTTATCAGTGCTGATTAGGTTTGTTCAGGACATAATGATAAAAGACAAGTCACCTCTGAGCCCACAATGGCACCCCACTCCAGTACTGTTGCCTGGAAAATCCCATGGATGGAGGAGCCTGGTGGGCTGCAGTCCATGGGGTTGCACAGAGTCGGACACGACTGAGTGACTTCACTTTCACTTTTCACTTTCATGCATTGGAGAAGGAAATGGCAACCCACTCCAGTGTTCTTGCCTGGAGAATCCCAGGGATGGGGGAGCCTGGTGGGCTGCCGTCTCTGGGGTCTCACAGAGTCGGACATGACTGACGCGACAATGCCCATTATCACATTAAAATCTAATGTGATAGGTGATAATATGGATAAGATAGCAATTTAGACATTCAAAAATGTGGTCTTTTTCTTAGCATTCACCTTTTTTTGGAACTGGAGAGCAACATTATCTACCAAATAACCCAAACTGATGGCCAGGCAATCTACCAAATCTTGCAAGAATCAACAAGATGATGAAGCAAGTACATCTAGCATCAATTAAGAGAGTGAACAGCTTCAATTAAAAAATAAGATCATTATTCTGTACACCTTGCACAAACCTCTACAAAGGCATTTATAAGTAATGTTCACATATCTTGTGTTTTCACAAGATTTTTGACTATATGAAGGACAATGTCACATACTACAGAACAAAAAAATGCCTAGAAGAGCACCAGGTACAGAAGAAATGTTCAAAGATACTTGTTGCTTGACTTCCTGGAATTAACAGAGACTGATAATTTATACTACAGCCATTATTGCAGTGAGATATTCTATGTCTGGAGATTGAATAAATACTTTAATGCTTCAATAATTACAACTTCAACTAGCTCAGCAATTAATGTTCTATCACCCAAGAACATGAACAGAGTTAGTTTGCGGGGGGTGGGGGGGGAAGATACGTAACTAGAAAGAAAGAGTGATAAAGTTCTCCCCATAACCAAAAACATACAGGAAAAGCTCCACCATCCATGTCACTTTGTTCCAAGGCTTAATGTGATGGAACCCATGTTGCACTTGGGTATTTAGGCACAACCATGAATTAGTTTCAGCATCTTAACTGACAGTATGCTTATAATCTTAGCTTCAGAGTTGTACTTGAATTTGAAAACTGATTCAAAACCTATAATTCTACTGTCAGGGTCACTTCTTTTAAAAATATTATAACATTATCTCATGAGTAAGAAAACTGACAAAGTAAGAAACAATCCTTTAATTTAGGCTTGAAAATAAAATGACGTGAATCATGACATGCCTGGCAAGGGACTACCAGTTTTCATACATCCTGTGATACCTGCTGTTAGAGCAGTGGAATTAGAAGGTCTCTGCATGACCCATCAATAAACTGCAAGGGAAATACACATTCCAGAATTAACTCTTTTCTTTGGTAAAAACTGATAGAATGATTGATCATGTTAATGTCCAGATTATAAAGGAGAAAACAAAGAAAGCTTACTAATAAACTTTTAATTATTTTAGTTTTATGTCATATATTTGGACTTCAGTTGAGTGTTTGAATTTAATACATATGGTCCTGACCTTAGTTTAATAAGCTTTGGTGCCCAAGAACAAGATTCTATTTTTCTAATTTTGCTTTTCTTCTCTTCAACCCCATCGTGGTAATCTATTCTAAACCAGCTCTTATCTCCTCTCTCAATTGATGTTTTGTTGTTGACTATACCAAACTTTGGAGAAGATGGCACCCCACTCCAGTACTCTTGCCTGGAAAATCCCATGGACTTAGGAGCCTGGTAGGCTGCAGTCCATGGGGTCGCCAACAGTCAGACATGACTGAGCAACTTCACTTTCACTTTTCAGTTTGATGCATTGGAGAAGGCAATGGCAACCCACTCCAGTATTCTTGCCTGGAGAATCCCAGGGACAGGGGAGCCTGGTGGGCTGCCATCTATGGGGTCGCCCAGAGTCAGACACAACTGAAGTGAGTTAGCAGCAGCATACCAAACTTATGATTACTTAGTAATAAAACCATTAGTCTAAGATAAAAATATAGTACAATTTCCCAATTGTTCCTGTATGTTTCACATTAGGATATGTTTATTTGCTTAACAATTTTTTTTTTTTTTTGGCATTTTGGGAGTACACCATTTCTAACTATTCCTTCATTTGAATAGGGGAAGAGAAAAACCTAAAAGAAAACTTGAAGTTGTAGTTTGCTGAATGACTCTGTGTAAGCTTGCCCATATAGGAAGGCAGTGTGAAAAATGCTGCTATGGTTTTTGAATTTTCTCCTTTAGATCATAGCAGGATGACCTTTCATTAGATAGAGTGGTCTTCTGAGCAGCCAACCTAAGTGGTACATAATCTTCTGTGAGTTCCTATGCACAGGAGACCATAAATATTCATCTGGATGAGGCTTCTAAACTTTTTACTGCCTTAAACTTTTTACTACACATTAGATTGCATATATCCTAGAACATAAGGCTTGTCACAGCTGAACAGATAAATGGCTGAGCCATAGCAGAGCACTGTTTCTGACAGAGGAATATATCTGGTGTTCCAGAAGGTGGAGAAGGTCACGGAGTACCACTGATATATAATCGTGCAATGCTACCCTTCAATGACCAATATTTTGGTCAATGTTTAAGTTGATCTCTCGGGTAAGGCATATTGGAAAATTCTGTTCTTTTTCTTTTTTTCCAGGTCACAAAAGAGGCATTTAAATAATTTCTGTGCTATTGTCTCAATACTCTAGACCAAATTATTATGCTATTTTGAAAAAAAAAAAGTGACTATCATTTTTTAGGAGCTTATCTTACTTTTTTGGTATTACTCATGTTCTCATTTATTAATTTTCTATGTTGTGATTTTCCCTACAAAGTCATCAAGATAAATTTAAAAGAAATAAACTCACTTGATCAGTGACCAACTGGTTTTACATATGCTTCTACAGGGCAGTAAGTTCCCAGTTACTACACTAAACCAGGTCTCATTTCTAATGTGAGAAGATTTGACCATGACACAGGAGGTTCACAAAAGTGAAGAGCCCAGTCTACTCTCATTCTTAATTCCTTCCAGGCATGGCATTAGAATGCATCCTTAATCAACCATGTAGCATACCAATATTTTTCTGTTGGGTGAATCCCTCCTCTGGCATTGCTTTCTGGCACAAGTTCATTGAGAAACAACCATTGGTGTCTAATTCTGGCCTGATCATCTGCCAATGGGTTTTTGTTCATTTGATGTCAGTTCAGTGAAGAAGATCATATCTCAATGACTGCAACATGTATTTTTTGTTTTGCTACAGATTTATATTTAAAGCCGGTTAAAATGTTATTCCAGTTGAATAACAAGTCTGTAATCTGGCCTAAACTAAGTCAGAAGCCCAGAGAAATGAACATTAAAGAGAGGTTAGTGACACACTGATACTTGTTTTGCCTTATAGCCTGCAACCATGAACTCCATGTATTCATGTCCTTTTGAACTTTAATTTCCTCATCTGCAAACTAAGGCTAAATTATCTTTTAAAAAATTTGCTACTAAATGAATAGAAACTGGAATAATTTATATAAACACACTTTAAGTTTTTTGCAATAAATTAGTTACTATAATATTTCTCTTAATTTCCCCCCATTACATTAGAAAAGAATCTAGATAAGTTTCATGCATTTGAAAAATCTAGTAAAATTTTAAACTTCCAATGCAATAACAAATTCTCAAATAATTCGGGTTACCTCATCCATGAATTATAAATATTAAAATACACCAATAGTCTCACAGAAATCTCCTTTAACTTTCACCATATGTATAGTCACATATAAACTATCGTATCAAATCTCTTAACATCAGCTAAATTACCAACATTATGCATAATATTTCCTTACAAGCAAAAGTCACCTAATTTTTATTTATATGGAGATAACCCAGTGATAAATCTTTCATATATCAATATCAATATAGGTATAGATATGCCAACACATAAGGAATCCATAATTTTTAATGGGGCATAAGAATAAAGGAAATAGGGAAGCAAATAATACATAATATTATAATTTACACAATTAACATTAAAGAGCTAATTAGAAAATGTAAAGCTTAAAAAGTCATCTAGTAATGTGCCTGATGTATACCCTTTCCTTCCAATCACCCATGATGAAAACAAAGATGAAAAATATAAACTCTTAAGTTACTGAGAAATCAGCCTCTTGATCATTTTAGTGACACTATCTTTACTGAATTTTGACTTTTCTGCAAGACCAAGAAGATGAGATTTAATATTCAATGAGAAGCCTAAGTTATTCCACTTGAAATTGAATAAACTTATCTATCTTTAGGCAGAATGAAACTCCCTTTGTTCCTCCAGTACTGACAGTAAGGTCTGTGGCGACCGTAAAAAGGAGACACTGCAGAGCTACTTTTCATCTTTGAGAGGAATTCTCAGGGTAGAGCAAAGGCAGGAATGGGCCTGGTGAAGATTCACAAAGGTTACTATCTTTGTATGTATGTGCCTCTGTGTGTGTGCATTTCATCTGTTCTAATGGCAAAGTCATCCAGCTAAAGTAGCAAAGAATCTCATTTTGTACCAGAAGAATAATCTTAAAAGAATCTATGCTAGAAATCAAACCGAGAAATATACACATGAATCATACCATTTATCCCAATAACTAGGATAAGATTTAATCTACCAGGCAACTGGACAGACTTTCTGCTGTTCAGAACAATATTTAATACCTGTCTGTTCCCAAACTATAGGTCTTGGTAGATCTCTTCTCTTCTGATGTAAGCAAATAACAACCAAACGGAAATGACTAAATAATATCACTGAACAAATGGAGGGATACCATCTGATGAATCAAAGGAAGTACACCTTAGAGAACTATTTCCTACAGGCAGTGTCTTATATAGGCAATTTTTAAAATTCTATTAATAATAAGGGAAAAAAACCTTGCCCATGGGTAAATTCATATTTGTATTCTGAAGTATATTTGATCAAAATATTCTCTAGTTACAAAGAACATTTCTAGAATTTTGAAGACAAATTTTGTTTGGTCATTAAGTAGTAAGTATAATAAAGAAGATTTCAACTAATCTGCAACATCTTTTTTTTTTAAATAAAAATGTTGATTTCTAAAGCTATATCTATTTATAATGCCATTATTGAACAATAAACTACTATGGCATTTTGATGTGGATCCTTATAACTATATATCATAGAAGTTATTATTATTTCTACTACTGATAATAGTCATAGGTAATAGTTGTTGGATTCTTATACTGGATGATACACATTGAAATGCCCTAGTAGTTTATTGATCAATAATGACATTATAGAGAGATTTTTTCATTTATATGCAGTTACAGTTACTGATGGTAACAGTTTCAAGAAATATCTTCTTCTGTGGCATATAATTATTTTTAACTTTTACTAAGCTAGATGCTTCCCTGGTAGCTCAGCTGGTAGAGAATCCGCCTGCAATACAGGAGACCCTGGTTTGATTCCTGGAGGAGGGCATGGCAACCCACTCCAGTATTCTTGCCTGGAGAATCCCCATGAACAGAAGAGCCTGGTGGGCTACAGTCCATGGGGTCACAAAGAGTCAGATACAACTGAGTGACTGAGCAAAGCACAGCATAGCACAAGATAGATGCAGCAGTGCCAGGATACTCAGCTAAAGTGCATTATTATCATTATTCATTTGTATATTAGACATTAATTCCTTTAATTATTTACAGTCTAAAAAGAATTATACCTAAGTTATTATATGAATTTCTCTTTCCAAGTTTGATTTTAATTCCTTTGGTTTCATCTGCTATTATTTGTCAAAAAGACACAAAGAAACTATGAGTGTAACATGAAAAGACACTTACATATGCAATTGGTCCCATTTTCATCTAAAAGTTGATTATCAGCACAGGCACATACTCGGCCTCCTGGGATGGCCAAGCACAGTGTACTACAGCCTCCGTTATTGACTCGGCACATATTGTCACCTGCAAGAAGAGTGAAGAAACTACGTCAGAGAACTCTTGATTCCATACAAAGTTAGCCAGTTGGGGTTCATGTTCTTTTTAGGAGATGTTTTTCAGGCATACAAATGTACACACATATATACCATGGACACATTCATGTAATCAGGATTCCTGCTGAATCATAAATGAAACCTCAAAAGGCTTGAAAATATATAATGCACTGGTACATAAAAGGAATTTACATGTTGCTTGGAAGATATAGGGGTCTGTGTGCAGATAGGCAACAGAAGAGAAAAAGACAGAGTGGACTAAATGGTGTCTGTCCAGGATAGATTCCTAGAAGAGGCCTTGTATATGCAAGTTTGAGTTCTTCAGAAGGTAGTCTACAGACAGGCATTATGGATGTGCCTTTGAATTCCAAATAAACAGAAAGGGTTTCCCTGGGGGCTCAGATGGTAAAGAATTACCTGCAGTGAAGAAGACCCAGGTTCAGTCCCTGGGTTGGGAAGAGCCCCTGGAGAAAGGGAATGGCAATCCACTCCAGTATTCTTGCCTGGGAAATCCCATGGAGAGGGAAGCCTGGTAGGCTACAGGCCATGAGGTCAAAAAGAGTCGGACACAACTGAACAACCAACACCAAACAGACAGCAAACAAACACTGGGGAGATGGGAGGGATTTTCCTTCCTCTTTTGCAAAGAGTACACTGGCATGTCAGTGCATTGAGGAAACAAGGAATGCAGGCTGTCTGTGAAGGCTTAAAAATGAGCAGCCTCACTGGCATGGGGAGAATGTACAATACACAAGGGTAAAGTGTTGTCCCAGGGGAGGAAACAGCCGAGGCACTGAAGAGACATCCGATTGTTATCAATAAAGCAGGCTCGAAGGGAAATTCATAATGGCATTATTTATGAACATTTGTGAGACACCCTTGGAGACTCAGATAAAACTGAGGTAAATTTTTGAAGAGGCTGGAGAATCTGTTCTATAAATATGTACATCAAAGTAAAATTTAGGTTGTCATCATTTTGATGCTATTCATTCCCACAAGTTGGAAAGGTGAGGAAGAAAGTCTCTTTTCTGAGATACATATGTGTAGACCAGCAGCCCAACTGGCAGTGTAAATGCCAGGATCATTTTACACTATGTATACACCTTGCATTTTCCAAGGTATCAATAAATAACATTTCAATTACATCAGAATATCTTAATCAAACATTAAAAATTAAGAGTTTTAATTACTGGGAGACATATAGTCAATAATATGATGATTAAAACTATATTGGCAGTTAAAGTTCAAGTGCCAAAAATATGACAAAAGTGACAGACTAGGCCATTGTACTTTGGGCTTCAGGGGTTAGACGTGAAGAGCATTAATAAATGAGCTAAAAAACTTGAAATATTGCTATATGCAATAAATATTTAACTCATTCCCATAGATTATCATCGTGTCCTCAGATCAGAAAAAAATTAAAGTGTATAATTATTTTTTTGTCATTATTCTGAGAAGTAAATTCAATTTGCAATGTTTATAAAAATTAAAAAATATATATATTTTTTAAAAGCTAAGGAAATTAAGTTCAGTTCAGGTTTTTTTCACAGGGAATAAAGAATATTTTTAAGCAACTTCCAGATTTAGTCATATTTATTCCAAGACAATGGAATAAACATATAATACTTCATAGGATGCTTAGGTGTTCTGTCTATA
>SJYT01050319.1:235196-268404 GCA_006410635.1 Cephalophus harveyi | reverse complement strand
TGACTCATTGGAAAAGACTCTGATGCTGGGAGGGATTGGGAGCAGGAGGAGAAGGGGACGACCAAGGATGAGATGGCTGGATGGCTCGATGGATGTGAGTCTGAGTGAACTCCGGGAGATGGTGATGAACAGGGAGGCCTGGCGTGCTGCCATTCATGGGGTTGCAAAGAGTCGGACATGACTGAGCGATTGAACTGAACTGATATAATTTTCATTAATTAAAATGTCTACATAAATGAATCACATAAAACTCTTTTGTGGTCAGATAAACTTGAATTTGAACCCTGGCTCCTTGTTTTCTGAGAAGAATGGCTACATCTACCTGACTCTTGGATTTCTCATATGTATAATATAAATTAATAGGAATTATATTAAATATCTTCTGTGAGATTTAAATAAGAATATTTAGCCCACTTACTGGTAGTTATAATCACAGATGATTATTAGTAAATTTAATTACCCCATCATGGATCACAGCCTTGTCATGGTGAAGAGTATTGACCACTCCTCAGATAATTACTAGAGCCAGCAGGCTTTCAGAAGTAGAGAGAGGGGAATATCAATTCTGGACTCATTTTTAGTGCCTTTAGAATTTGAAACTTCTTAGTCAAGAAGCACCAGTTAGAACTAGACATGGAATAATTGATTGGTTCAAAATTGGGAAAGGAGTATGACAAGGTTGTATACTGTCAGCTGTTATTTAACTGATATTCAGAACAGTACATCACAGAAAATGCCCAGCTAGATGAATCACAAGTTGGAATCAAGATTTCTGGGAGAAATATCAACAACCTCAGACAGGCAAATAATAACCTTTCTAATGGCAGAAAGTGAAGAGGAACTAATGAGCCTCTTGATGAGGGTCAAAGAGGAGAGTAAACAATCTGGCTTAAAACTCAACATTCAAAAAACTAAATCATGGCATCTGGTCCCATCTGTGACTGAAGCCATGAAATTAAAAGACACTTACTCCTTGGAAGGAAAGCTATGACCAACCTAGACAGCAGATTAAAAAGTAGAGACATTACTTTGCCAACAAAGGTCCATCTAGTCAAGGCTATGGTTTTTCCAGTGGTCATATATGGATGTGAGAGTTGGAATATAAAGAAAGCTTGAACACCAAAGAATTGATGCTTTTGAACTGTGGTGTTGGAGAAGACTCTTGAGAGTCCCTTGGACTGCTAGGAGATCCAACCAGTCCATCCTAAAGGAGATCAATCCTGAGTGTTCATTGGTAGGACTGATGTTGAACTGAAGCTCCAATACTTTGGCCACCTGATGCAAAGAGCTGACTCATTTGAAAAGACCCTGATGCTGGGAAAGATTGAGGAAAGGAGGAGAAGGGGATGACACAGGGTGAGATGGTTGGATGGCATCACTGACTCAATGGACATGCATTTGGGTAAACTCTGGGAGTGGGTGATAGATGGGTAAGCCTGGTGTGCTGCAGTCCGTGGGGTCACAAAGAGTTAGACACGACTGAATGACTGAACTAAACTGAACTTTATGGAAAACAGATAGGGAAAAAGTGGAAGTGGTAACAAATTTTAGTTTCTTGGCCTCCAAAATCATTGTGGACAGTGACTGCAGTCATGAAAATAAAGATAGTCAAAGCTATGCTTTTTCCAGTATTAATGTATGGATGTGAGAGCTGAACCATAAAGAAGACTGAGCGCTGAAGAATGGATGGTTTCAAATTTTGATGTTGGAGAAGACTGTTGAGATTCCCTTGGACTGCAAGGAGGTCAAATCAGTCAATCCTAAAGGAAATCAACCCTGAATATTCTGTGGAAGGACTGTTGCTGAAGCTCCAATACTTTGGCCACCTGATGTGCAGAGCCGATTCATTGAAAAAGTCTCTGATGCTGGGAAAGATTGAGGGCATGAGAAGGGAGCAGCAGAGGATGAGATAGTTAGATAGCATCACTGGCTCAATGGCTATGAATTTGAGCACACTCTGGGAGATAGTAGGGCTTTCCAGGTGACATGGTGGTAAAGAATCTGCCTGTCAATGCAGAAGATGCAAGAGACATGGGTTCAATCCCTGGATTGGGAAAATCCACTGGAGTAGGAAATGGAACCTATTTCAGTATTCTTGCCTGGAAAATTCCACGGACAGAAGAGATTGGTGGGCTACAGTCTAAGCTGTTAGAAATAATCAAATGTGACTTAATGACTAAACAACAACAAATTTCATATACTTATCATAGAAGCTGATCTATTACTTTTAATTTGATAATGGGAAATTATTCATCAACATTTTTAAGAATATTGTCCTTATGTAATGATGTCATTCTCTAAACATGCAGGAAATATAAGTGCACTTCTGAAACTAGGTAATAAAAAGCTAAAAAAGTGTTGCTGCTAAGTCACTTCAGTCGTGTCCGACTCTGTGCGGCCCCATAGACAGCAGCCCGCCAGGCTCCGCCATCCCTGGGATTCTCCAGGCAAGAACACTGGAGTGGGTTGCCATTTCCCTCTCCAATGCATGAAAGTGAAAAGTGAAAGTGAAGTCACTCAGTCATGTCCGACCCTCAGCGACCCCATGGGCTACAGCTTTCCAGGCTCCTCCGTCCGTGGGGTTTTCCAGGCAAGAGTACTGGAGTGGGGTGCCATTGCCTATACTTTCTATGAATTATTTTAGGAGAAGGTTATAAAATTGTTCTAGATACCTAATGTAAATGAAAACGACAGAAAGCTTTTCAATTAAATGAGAAGAAACAATTTGATATGATAAAAACATTTTGACCATAAGCCCCTAAAAATTACTTACAAATTAATTCCTAAATGTAACTTTCTGTTTAGTATGATTATATATCTATCATTCTGAAGTTAACTGGCATATTATGAAGTAATTTGATAAGAGTTTTTCCTGATTATTAATTTTCTAACACCAAGTCTGAGTTTTTTGGTTTAAGGTCAGAGAGACCTCTGCCTCCAATGCGGGAGACCTGGGTTCGATCCCTGGGTCAGGAAGATCCCCTGGAGAAGAAAATGGCGATCCACTCCAGTATTCTTGCCTGGAGAATTCCATGGACAGAGAATCCTAGTAGGTTACAGTCCACGGGGTTGCAAAGAGTCGGACACGACTGAGCGACTTCACCTTCAAGGTCAGAGAGATGACTTGCTTTAAAAGTATGGGGAAAAAAATAGAAATTTAAAGAATCCACACATAAAACCACTGAAATTACTTTATAATTATGCCTTACAAAAAATCAGTGAGTTCACTTGCTGCTTAGGTCAGCCTAGAAAGAAGCACCCTGATTGTATCTGGAGCTATTCCCAACACAATTTTAGGAACAGAAATGTGGTGATCTCAAATTACAAGTGAGTCATGTGCTTCCTAGTCAATTATCTGTCTCTTATACACATCTGTTTCTAAATATTTATTAATATTTAACATTCAAAAGATGCAAAGATAAATCCCACTGAAAGAAAAATGTAACATGATAACATGTTTGCATTTGAATACCAGAGAACATTTTGTTTCATAATCTGACCATTTTAATCAATGTAGAAAAAGGTAGCAAACGTTTAGATTCAAAGTAGGTTATCTAATTTCAATGTCTATTGACCAAAAAAGATGTTGACCAGGCATCATTTCCACATTCTATTGTCTGCTCTGGGTAGAAAACTCAAAGTATTGATTGTTTCTCCTAAGTTAATGAAAAATAATCAATTTGGCTGAACACATATTCTCAATAAGACAACACCCTGAGTCATACAGCAAATTCCCACTGGCTATTATTTGACATATGGTAATGTATATGTTTAAACATCACTCTGTTACCTAAATTCGGAGACATTCTGTTTGTGGATAGTCTAATAAATATTAATAACTCATGCAGATTAAAAAATATAAAAATTTTATCTGATTTAATAAGACATGAATATCAGAGATTATTTCCCTTTCATAACATCTATAATAATTTAATATACTGCAAATGCATATGAATTGATCAGATAAATATATCTCAATAAGACAACACCCTGAGTCATACAGCAAATTCCCACTGGCTATTATTTGACATATGGTAATGTATATGTTTAAACATCACTCTGTTACCTAAATTCGGAGACATTCTGTTTGTGGATAGTCTAATAAATATTAATAACTCATGCAGATTAAAAAATATAAAAATTTTATCTGATTTAATAAGACATGAATATCAGAGATTATTTCCCTTTCATAACATCTATAATAATTTAATATACTGCAAATGCATATGAATTGATCAGATAAATATACTAAGATATTTTTAAAAATACTATTATTCTTATATTATACATATATATATTTTAACATTTTCCCATAATGTTGCTTCCACACTGAAAGTTTTTCCATTTCTCACAATACTGACTGTTTGAAAACACTGAGGATTTTTACTTTAAGTAACAGCCTTTTCCAGTATAAATGACATGAAAAAGGAAGTATCTGGAAAAAACCTTGAACTTCACTCTAATAGAATTCCCAGAGTTACTCACTCAGGATATTTTGAACAATAAATAATAAATTTTTATGGTAACAAAAGCTAAGATTTGATTGGAGTGACTAGACACCTTTTATCATAAAACTTTAGCAACACTGTCAAAATAAAATCTTTATGCAACCTCTGTGAAGTACTATTATATGTAAAACTCAGATGCTGTTTTATATGGTTATTAATACCTTGTTGCTTTCGTGGATCATAAATCTGAAGCCCAAACAGGGGTGGTCTTTCACGCCTCAGTAATGTCACCTCATTAGTTATCAAATCTAGTTGAAAAATGGAACCATTCATATAATCAGTCCAGAACACATAATTCCCATGATGCGACAGTCCAAAAGGATGGTTCAACTCTTTCCCACTGTAAACAATCTGTAAAATATAAACACATTGTGAAAAATCAGAACTGACCTTCAGAAACATAACCAAATATTTAGAGAGAATACTCAAATAAGTAGAACAATGATCTAACTAAAAACTTTTCTCTCAGTATGTCTGAAAAGTGAATTTCACAATGTGAGCATATTTTCCTGTTTTTAGGACATGTTATTTGAAGGAGACCATTTACATTGCATCCATTTCAATTCTCTCATACACCAAATTATACATATGGTCAAGAAATACAAACAATAAAATAACTTTGTCTGATACTCTTCCCTATCTCTTTTCTTATGATGTTTCAATAAGATATTCTGGGATAGAAATTGATCTGAGTAATTAGTGCCCTTATGTATCTTGCAATATTGCTCATCCAATAGCCAAGGGATACAACATGGTCTTATAACACTGGGAGTGAATGGAATGTATTGATTTAATACCTAAGTCTGTAACATTAGGTTAAATGCAAATCAATCTTACTTATTTAAAGCATTGTTAGAGTTAACCAATAATTGAAATAGTCTTAACTGATTAATGCACTACATTTCTCAAACAGCATCTTTAGTAGATAGGCTTGGTCAATTGTGCAAATACCCTTTCGAAAAAAAGAAGGAAGTATATTGTCAAAGGAAACATTTTGGTAATTTCTCATATTCCATTCTCTTACTATTTAACTAAATATCGAAGCCATTCATAAGGCTATATGTGCTGAAGTGACTGACTATAGGAGAGAATATAGAGGTGATATTTTTCCAGTGTTGCCTCTCTCACACAGTCAATGGCATCATCAATTTCACAGAATTATTTCAAAATCATTTTACAATGATTCTATCAAAAGAGGTAAGAAGATGTTGATATTTATTCACATCCATGGGCTTGAAATTCAGTCTACTCTTGTATTTCAATTCCAATGTTATGAAGTTCTTTATTTGAGTAAGTGAATTATAATAACTTTGTCACAATACATAGGTTAAATTTCAGCTCCAAATACTTGAAGATATTTGAACCAATTTGAGTTGGTTTGTCCTGGCAAACATCAATACTTTAGAAATACCATTTTCCATCAGCTCTGATATCCTAAGAGATTCTTTTAGAAATCCCACAAATCCTGGCATACCACAGTGAGCTGGGCCTGGTCTCCCGGAGGCAAGAGCCAGCTGCACTGCTTAATGCTCGGCCTCCTTCAGCCACCCCACAGAGACGACTGGCAGCTACCTCAGAGGGGTAAAAATAAACTTGAAAGCATTTTTAACACAACACAACAGGGCTCTGCGAAAGAAGCCTGTGGGTTAAAACAGCAGCATTTGTCTTTTACCTTCCTGTGAGTTCCATTCAAAAACACTTTCTCAATATGATCATAATAGGCATCACACCAGTATAACGTGTGGGTGTGAAAGTCCAGAGTTAAACCGTTTGGCCACAGCATCTTTGAAGTCACAAAAATCTGCCGATTGAAGCCATCCATCCAGGCCTTCTCGATCCTTCCCACGCTGTCATCTATTTCATCTTCCTCCCAGTCTGTCCAATACATCCAGCTAAGACATGAAAAACCAGAGTGCATGTGTGTTATTTCAATCAGCCGCCAGTATAGTGGGATGCTACCTAAGGCTTGGCAGCTCCACAGAAATTAATTACATCCTGATTTTTTCTCCTGTCTAAATGCTTATCTGCCCAAAGGAGGAAGTAGCTATGAAATACTCAGGGAAGTTAAGATTGGTGCAGTGGGGTGGGATGGGGGATGGGGGAGGTGCAAATGGGAGGGGACACACACACACACACATAGTTGTGACTGATTCCTGTTGTTGTTGTAAGGCCCAACACCACTGTAAAGCAATCATCCTTCAATTAAAAATTAAACAATTGTGAAGTAAAGCCAGTCCAAGTAAACACATTTCAGAAAACCCACAACTCCTACTGTTATCCTTACTAGACTTATTTATTCATTAACCTATCAGTAAGTACCAAATATTGATTCCTTTTTTTTTTTTTTTTGGTATTGATACCAAGATTGTGAAATGATTCTTAAGGCATTGCTATTTTTAAATGTCCACTTATAAAACATATAATCAATTATATGATTAAATAGTAGATTGACTGGCATGAGAACGATAGCACAGTTAATGATCTACTGCAGATATTTTTTAAGCCCAGATAAATTATTATTATTTTTTTTTAAGACAAGCAGTTGGATTGTCTTAGTTCTAAAGGGCACAGGCATATGGGTTTGTTTGGCCAGGTCTAATTTGTCTTCCTGATGCAAATTATCTATGCTTTATTGCTGCTTATCATTACCCCCCAAACCCACAGAAGATGATTGAGCTGCACATAAGTTTAATAACAGCAGGTTGACTGACCTTGAGAGTTTGAGCTTTAATTTCTACCTCAAACAAAAGCATCTGTCTTTAAAAACAAATCTTTTGTGTAAGCTATAACAGTAGGAGAAGGGGCTTTGAGCTAGTGTTCCAACTGCCTCGTGAATAAGGTTAAAACCCTCCACATGTGTTGCATTCTTGGGGGTCGTGTGAAAGTTCCTGAGTTACTAATTAAAGTGTAGGGTTTAATTCTGTCATCTTATATACAACTTTATAAAGCTTCAAAACTTTTCTAAGCTGCTAACCTTGGAAGTGCCCTTATTAAATACCTTTGCCTCTCACATGTTCTGGATTTTAAAGAATTTCTGAGGTAATTTCAGACAAATCTGTGTTCATGACTAAAAATCTTACAGTGATCTAAGCAAGCAGACTGGGGACAGCTAAGGATATAACACACCATCCACTTATTTATGTGAATTAAACTCTTTTTAAATTCTCTTAACAATTTATAATTATGCTGATATTCCTTTTTAGACCTGAGGAAATATATTTAGATTGGTGACTTTAGCAAGTCAAAATACATTCTAATCATAGAAAAAAACATGGCATTATGCTTAGCTTGTATCATGCCTGTTGAAGTGGCTTTATTACTGGGACAAATTAGGAATAAACAGAAGATTCATTTGCTCTAATCCAGTACTAGTTAGGTAAAACTACTTGACTTCAACTATATAAATCAACTATATAAAAGAAGTAGAAAACTCTTTCATCTCTACTGATATCTTTCATGAAATTTTAAGAAGTTAATCATAACCCAAATCACACATATATGAGTGTACAAACATACACATAAACACACACACACACACACACACACACAAGATAATTCTTGATAGCCTGGTGGTGGTGGTTTAGTCGCTAAGTCATGTCTGATTCTTGTGACCCCATGAATTGTAGCCTGCCAGGCTCCTCAGTCCATGAAGATTTTCTAGGCAAGAACACTGGAGTGGGTAGCCATTTCCTTCTCCGACCCAGGGATCAAACCCATTTCTCTTGCATGGCAGGCAGATTCTTTACTTACTGATCTATAAGGGAAGCCTAATATATTTTATATTGAATTACTATTTGAAAAACAGAATTGTTTGTGATACAACCCATTACCTGAGGTTATTTTTAATCAAACAAAATATAAGAAAAACAAAACTTAAATAAGTGATGCCTATCTGACAAAAATGGGTCCTCCCTGCTGGCTCAACGGTAAAAGAATTCACCAGCAATGCAGGAGATGCAGGAAACGTGGGTTTGATGGCTGGCTCAGGAAGATCCTCTGAAGAAGGAGTGACAACCACTCCAGTATTCTTGCCTGGAGGATCCGTGGACTGAGGGGCATTGCAGGCTACAGTCTATAGGGTCGCAGAGTCAGACATGACTGAAGGGACTTGAGCACACACACTCAACACATCTGACAGAAACTAGATATGTGATCATTACCTACCCATTTCATTATCTGATTAATAGTTATATTGTGAAGCCATATAGTCATTATCAAAGATGATTGTTCAAAAACACACAAAATAGAAAAACCTATAAAATAAGCCATGCCCCTCCTCCAAGGGATCTTCCCAACCCAGGGATCGAACCCAGGTCTCCCGCATCGCAGGTGGCTCTTTACTGTCTGAGCCACCAGGGAAGCCCATAAAATAAGCAGGAGCTAACAAATATTTTTATAGGTGGGTCTTGGCGAATCCCTCAAATAAAAATTAGGTTAAGCTGTCCTTTCTTATTACAAGAAAGAATACACCTCTATTTTTCAAGACCTGGTCAAATGCATTTCTTGATGAAGTCTATCCCTAGCTTTTCTCTCAAAATTAGCCCTTTTTTCTGTTTCCCAGTGACAGTTCTTAGTTATTTTATAGAATTTATAGCATTTATACCTTGAATTGATTTTGATGGTGTTGCATGTCTGATAATTCTATTTTTAAAAATTCAAATAATTATTGGCAGGGCTTATTTATTGTTCATATTTATACTCTGTAACATTAAACTTGGTTTTGTTGATATTAATCATGTCTCCAACTTAAATTGTATTATCTGATGGTCAATCCCCCCCAATTTATTTTTATTTTTTTATTTTTTTAAATTATATTATTACTTTATTTTACTTTACAATACCATATTGGTTTTGCCATACATTAACATGAATCCACCATGGGTGTATACGAGCTCCCAATCCTGAATCCCCCTCCCACCTCCCACCCCATATCATCTTTCTGGATCATCCCCGTGTACCAGCCCCAAGCATCCTGTATCCTGTATCGAACATAGGCTGGTGCTTCGTTCTTACATGATAGTATACACGTTTCAATGCCATTCTCCCAAATCATCCCACCCTCTCCCTCTCCCACAGAGTCCAAACGTCCGTTCTATACATTTAAATCTATAAGATTTTCAGTCATGGAATTAAAACAAATTTTACTGTTTTAAAACTTGATTGAGTTGATGAGATAATATCTAGCTTTTAACTAGAGGATGTGGTGCTCTTACTTAAGACAGAGTTATGGAAAATCCTGATTGGAGGGATATATGCATTGTTTTTCATTTATCTTTTCTTAGAGACAATGTTTTGAGAAATCAGAATTGGAGGTATAAGTTTCTAAGTTATTGGTGTTATGAAATGTGAAATGTTTGGAAGAGGAGGAGCTAATCTGGAGCTATCACCTTGAGGAAGATCCTATTCTTTCACTGTCTCCTGTCTCAATTCTCATATTTCTATTGCTATTTCAAATGCTACCATCTGTCTTCCATCACTTTTCAAAGGGAACTCCCAATGGGTTGTTTCTCATAGAGCTGTCATATGCCTTTCACTTGTCTTCCTAAATCATGAATTGAAAAAAATGTGACTTTTATCCTCAAAATCTTCTAATTATTTTGTTGTCAGCAAAATAAGTTAAAGCTTTTAATTACAACATTGAAGATTTCTGCATAGTTCTAGTCTCACCTTCTATGTTCCTTCACATGTCCCCAGTTCTAGTCTTAACGAACTCATCTCACCTCAAAATCACCACTAACTCCCCCTGCCTCCAGAGTACAGTGACTAATCTATGACCCCAAACTCTAAACTCTTGAGGAAATTCATTTGGAAATCTTCCCTATCCTCTAAAGTTCAATTCTGAACTTTAAAACTTCAAAAATCTTTTAAAATCTCAGTAAATTCCTGAAGAGTATGCATTTAACTCTATTTGAATTTATAGATAAATTGTGTGCTGTGTGTGTGTGTGTTTACACCAAGCACACTGCTTTATAACATCCTTGAAGACATTTATCACCTTACTGATTTCTATTTATCTATACAGTAGTTACTTAATAATGTATTTTAATAAACAAATAAATGAATGAATCCTTTATTAATTCTATAATTGGTTCAGAAGCTTTTGATAAGAACATATTTCTGAACAGAGTAATTTTTTTAATAGGCTATTATGGCAGAGAATATCTGTGATGCTTTCTTATGTCCCGCTGCAAAAGGTATTATGGTAGAAAAAATATGAATAAATCAGTTTTCTGAAAATGTTTTGCTTAAAATTATATTATTCTATTTAAAATAGAGCTTTTCAAACTTAAATCACATCTTCATTAAAAAAAAACATATTAGGGTCAAGCAATTATTTGGATACAAATTCAGATGGTCCTATTTCTACCTGTCACCACAGAATAGTAAGAGTAGTTTGCTTTTTTAATATAAATTGATGATATCACAACTCTGTTTTGCACTTGCACTGAAGAGCAAAGTTCTCGTCATGGTACACAAGGCCCTGCTTTCTTTACGACTGTATCTTCAGCCACTTTCTGAGTTGCCATCTACAACCAGCCCCACTGTCTCCATTGCAGTTCCTCTAGCCACTGAAAATCTTCAACTGCACCGTTTTCTTGATCTGAACTCTTTCCTCACTCTCCACGGCTTGTTCCTTCTCTAAACAAAGTTTCAACTTAAATAATGGCACCGGAAAGAGGCTTTTCTGCAAAGCTATTGAAACAGTTTTCTGTTAGTCTCCTTCTCCTTAACATGCTTGTTTGACTCCATTTCTTGGTCTCTAGTGAAGTGAAAGTGACGTGAAAGTCATTCAGTCGTGTCCGATCTTTGCGACTCCATGGACTATACAGTCCATGGAATTCTCCAGGCCAGAATACTGGAGTGGGTAGCATTTCCCTTCTCCAGAGGATCTTCCCAGAACAGGGATCGAACCCAGGTCTCCCACACTGCAGGGGGATTCTTTACCAGCTGAGCCACAGGGGAAGCCCTTGGTCTCTAGAAATTACATTAATTATTCATTTGGTATTTATTTACTGTTGCAGCTCCCCATTCCCTAGTTTGCAGATAACACAAAATGCTTCATGAGGGCTAAGACTATGCCTGTTCTGTTAACTACTGTAGTTCTAGTGCAGCACTCTGAGCACAGTATATTTTTACAGGAAAAATGTGTGTATACATGTATACATACATAGATATATACATGCTCATGTCTGTTTTTTAGGTTGGTGTATGATAGCAGTATTCTATTTAAAAATCTGTCTGATGGGAGAAGTAGAAGACTCATTCTTTGCAGCATTAGAGGCAAACATAGGATTAGCTGGTAGATAGGATCTACAGGGATGCAGAAATTGACTTAATGAAAAGAAAAAATGTCATATCAGATTTGTCCGTAAATGTTTTGAATCATGTGTTTACATGCTGTAGGTTTCAAATCTAAACTGGATGCTTGTCTCTTAGGAAAGTTTAAAATGGATTTCTGAATCTGAAGAAAGAGATAGGACTAGGGACATGAATTTCCTTCCAAATCATCTGGTTCCATAACCTCCACTCAATGTCATTTTCATGAGTACCTGAAAAAGGCTTTAATTCTATTGGAAAATATTTTCCTCTAACAGAATACTGAGAAAGAAGATTTTGTTTTAAGATATATTTGAAACATCTTGCCTCAAGGAAATTTTGAAAATGTGGAATAAATATTTTCTTTTAATATTAGGATTGCCTTGGTTTAAGGTCAGAGAGACCTCTGCCTCCAATGCGGGAGACCTGGGTTCGATCCCTGGGTCAGGAAGATCCCCTGGAGAATGTCTAATTTGTCTTCCTGATGCAAATTATCTATGCTTTATTGCTGCTTATCATTACCCCCCAAACCCACAGAAGATGATTGAGCTGCACATAAGTTTAATAACAGCAGGTTGACTGACCTTGAGAGTTTGAGCTTTAATTTCTACCTCAAACAAAAGCATCTGTCTTTAAAAACAAATCTTTTGTGTAAGCTATAACAGTAGGAGAAGGGGCTTTGAGCTAGTGTTCCAACTGCCTCGTGAATAAGGTTAAAACCCTCCACATGTGTTGCATTCTTGGGGGTCGTGTGAAAGTTCCTGAGTTACTAATTAAAGTGTAGGGTTTAATTCTGTCATCTTATATACAACTTTATAAAGCTTCAAAACTTTTCTAAGCTGCTAACCTTGGAAGTGCCCTTATTAAATACCTTTGCCTCTCACATGTTCTGGATTTTAAAGAATTTCTGAGGTAATTTCAGACAAATCTGTGTTCATGACTAAAAATCTTACAGTGATCTAAGCAAGCAGACTGGGGACAGCTAAGGATATAACACACCATCCACTTATTTATGTGAATTAAACTCTTTTTAAATTCTCTTAACAATTTATAATTATGCTGATATTCCTTTTTAGACCTGAGGAAATATATTTAGATTGGTGACTTTAGCAAGTCAAAATACATTCTAATCATAGAAAAAAACATGGCATTATGCTTAGCTTGTATCATGCCTGTTGAAGTGGCTTTATTACTGGGACAAATTAGGAATAAACAGAAGATTCATTTGCTCTAATCCAGTACTAGTTAGGTAAAACTACTTGACTTCAACTATATAAATCAACTATATAAAAGAAGTAGAAAACTCTTTCATCTCTACTGATATCTTTCATGAAATTTTAAGAAGTTAATCATAACCCAAATCACACATATATGAGTGTACAAACATACACATAAACACACACACACACACACACACACACAAGATAATTCTTGATAGCCTGGTGGTGGTGGTTTAGTCGCTAAGTCATGTCTGATTCTTGTGACCCCATGAATTGTAGCCTGCCAGGCTCCTCAGTCCATGAAGATTTTCTAGGCAAGAACACTGGAGTGGGTAGCCATTTCCTTCTCCGACCCAGGGATCAAACCCATTTCTCTTGCATGGCAGGCAGATTCTTTACTTACTGATCTATAAGGGAAGCCTAATATATTTTATATTGAATTACTATTTGAAAAACAGAATTGTTTGTGATACAACCCATTACCTGAGGTTATTTTTAATCAAACAAAATATAAGAAAAACAAAACTTAAATAAGTGATGCCTATCTGACAAAAATGGGTCCTCCCTGCTGGCTCAACGGTAAAAGAATTCACCAGCAATGCAGGAGATGCAGGAAACGTGGGTTTGATGGCTGGCTCAGGAAGATCCTCTGAAGAAGGAGTGACAACCACTCCAGTATTCTTGCCTGGAGGATCCGTGGACTGAGGGGCATTGCAGGCTACAGTCTATAGGGTCGCAGAGTCAGACATGACTGAAGGGACTTGAGCACACACACTCAACACATCTGACAGAAACTAGATATGTGATCATTACCTACCCATTTCATTATCTGATTAATAGTTATATTGTGAAGCCATATAGTCATTATCAAAGATGATTGTTCAAAAACACACAAAATAGAAAAACCTATAAAATAAGCCATGCCCCTCCTCCAAGGGATCTTCCCAACCCAGGGATCGAACCCAGGTCTCCCGCATCGCAGGTGGCTCTTTACTGTCTGAGCCACCAGGGAAGCCCATAAAATAAGCAGGAGCTAACAAATATTTTTATAGGTGGGTCTTGGCGAATCCCTCAAATAAAAATTAGGTTAAGCTGTCCTTTCTTATTACAAGAAAGAATACACCTCTATTTTTCAAGACCTGGTCAAATGCATTTCTTGATGAAGTCTATCCCTAGCTTTTCTCTCAAAATTAGCCCTTTTTTCTGTTTCCCAGTGACAGTTCTTAGTTATTTTATAGAATTTATAGCATTTATACCTTGAATTGATTTTGATGGTGTTGCATGTCTGATAATTCTATTTTTAAAAATTCAAATAATTATTGGCAGGGCTTATTTATTGTTCATATTTATACTCTGTAATATTAAACTTGGTTTTGTTGATATTAATCATGTCTCCAACTTAAATTGTATTATCTGATGGTCAATCCCCCCCAATTTATTTTTATTTTTTTATTTTTTTAAATTATATTATTACTTTATTTTACTTTACAATACCATATTGGTTTTGCCATACATTAACATGAATCCACCATGGGTGTATACGAGCTCCCAATCCTGAATCCCCCTCCCACCTCCCACCCCATATCATCTTTCTGGATCATCCCCGTGTACCAGCCCCAAGCATCCTGTATCCTGTATCGAACATAGGCTGGTGCTTCGTTCTTACATGATAGTATACACGTTTCAATGCCATTCTCCCAAATCATCCCACCCTCTCCCTCTCCCACAGAGTCCAAACGTCCGTTCTATACATTTAAATCTATAAGATTTTCAGTCATGGAATTAAAACAAATTTTACTGTTTTAAAACTTGATTGAGTTGATGAGATAATATCTAGCTTTTAACTAGAGGATGTGGTGCTCTTACTTAAGACAGAGTTATGGAAAATCCTGATTGGAGGGATATATGCATTGTTTTTCATTTATCTTTTCTTAGAGACAATGTTTTGAGAAATCAGAATTGGAGGTATAAGTTTCTAAGTTATTGGTGTTATGAAATGTGAAATGTTTGGAAGAGGAGGAGCTAATCTGGAGCTATCACCTTGAGGAAGATCCTATTCTTTCACTGTCTCCTGTCTCAATTCTCATATTTCTATTGCTATTTCAAATGCTACCATCTGTCTTCCATCACTTTTCAAAGGGAACTCCCAATGGGTTGTTTCTCATAGAGCTGTCATATGCCTTTCACTTGTCTTCCTAAATCATGAATTGAAAAAAATGTGACTTTTATCCTCAAAATCTTCTAATTATTTTGTTGTCAGCAAAATAAGTTAAAGCTTTTAATTACAACATTGAAGATTTCTGCATAGTTCTAGTCTCACCTTCTATGTTCCTTCACATGTCCCCAGTTCTAGTCTTAACGAACTCATCTCACCTCAAAATCACCACTAACTCCCCCTGCCTCCAGAGTACAGTGACTAATCTATGACCCCAAACTCTAAACTCTTGAGGAAATTCATTTGGAAATCTTCCCTATCCTCTAAAGTTCAATTCTGAACTTTAAAACTTCAAAAATCTTTTAAAATCTCAGTAAATTCCTGAAGAGTATGCATTTAACTCTATTTGAATTTATAGATAAATTGTGTGCTCTGTGTGTGTGTGTTTACACCAAGCACACTGCTTTATAACATCCTTGAAGACATTTATCACCTTACTGATTTCTATTTATCTATACAGTAGTTACTTAATAATGTATTTTAATAAACAAATAAATGAATGAATCCTTTATTAATTCTATAATTGGTTCAGAAGCTTTTGATAAGAACATATTTCTGAACAGAGTAATTTTTTTAATAGGCTATTATGGCAGAGAATATCTGTGATGCTTTCTTATGTCCCGCTGCAAAAGGTATTATGGTAGAAAAAATATGAATAAATCAGTTTTCTGAAAATGTTTTGCTTAAAATTATATTATTCTATTTAAAATAGAGCTTTTCAAACTTAAATCACATCTTCATTAAAAAAAAACATATTAGGGTCAAGCAATTATTTGGATACAAATTCAGATGGTCCTATTTCTACTTGTCACCACAGAATAGTAAGAGTAGTTTGCTTTTTTAATATAAATTGATGATATCACAACTCTGTTTTACACTTGCACTGAAGAGCAAAGTTCTCGTCATGGTACACAAGGCCCTGCTTTCTTTACGACTGTATCTTCAGCCACTTTCTGAGTTGCCATCTACAACCAGCCCCACTGTCTCCATTGCAGTTCCTCTAGCCACTGAAAATCTTCAACTGCACCGTTTTCTTGATCTGAACTCTTTCCTCACTCTCCACGGCTTGTTCCTTCTCTAAACAAAGTTTCAACTTAAATAATGGCACCGGAAAGAGGCTTTTCTGCAAAGCTATTGAAACAGTTTTCTGTTAGTCTCCTTCTCCTTAACATGCTTGTTTGACTCCATTTCTTGGTCTCTAGTGAAGTGAAAGTGACGTGAAAGTCATTCAGTCGTGTCCGATCTTTGCGACTCCATGGACTATACAGTCCATGGAATTCTCCAGGCCAGAATACTGGAGTGGGTAGCATTTCCCTTCTCCAGAGGATCTTCCCAGAACAGGGATCGAACCCAGGTCTCCCACACTGCAGGGGGATTCTTTACCAGCTGAGCCACAGGGGAAGCCCTTGGTCTCTAGAAATTACATTAATTATTCATTTGGTATTTATTTACTGTTGCAGCTCCCCATTCCCTAGTTTGCAGATAACACAAAATGCTTCATGAGGGCTAAGACTATGCCTGTTCTGTTAACTACTGTAGTTCTAGTGCAGCACTCTGAGCACAGTATATTTTTACAGGAAAAATGTGTGTATACATGTATACATACATAGATATATACATGCTCATGTCTGTTTTTTAGGTTGGTGTATGATAGCAGTATTCTATTTAAAAATCTGTCTGATGGGAGAAGTAGAAGACTCATTCTTTGCAGCATTAGAGGCAAACATAGGATTAGCTGGTAGATAGGATCTACAGGGATGCAGAAATTGACTTAATGAAAAGAAAAAATGTCATATCAGATTTGTCCGTAAATGTTTTGAATCATGTGTTTACATGCTGTAGGTTTCAAATCTAAACTGGATGCTTGTCTCTTAGGAAAGTTTAAAATGGATTTCTGAATCTGAAGAAAGAGATAGGACTAGGGACATGAATTTCCTTCCAAATCATCTGGTTCCATAACCTCCACTCAATGTCATTTTCCTGAGTACCTGAAAAAGGCTTTAATTCTATTGGAAAATATTTTCCTCTAACAGAATACTGAGAAAGAAGATTTTGTTTTAAGATATATTTGAAACATCTTGCCTCAAGGAAATTTTGAAAATGTGGAATAAATATTTTCTTTTAATATTAGGATTGCCTTGGTTTAAGGTCAGAGAGACCTCTGCCTCCAATGCGGGAGACCTGGGTTCGATCCCTGGGTCAGGAAGATCCCCTGGAGAAGAAAATGGCGATCCACTCCAGTATTCTTGCCTGGAGAATTCCATGGACAGAGAATCCTAGTAGGTTACAGTCCACGGGGTTGCAAAGAGTCGGACACGACTGAGCGACTTCACCTTCAAGGTCAGAGAGATGACTTGCTTTAAAAGTAAGGGGAAAAAAATAGAAATTTAAAGAATCCACACATAAAACCACTGAAATTACTTTATAATTATGCCTTACAAAAAATCAGTGAGTTCACTTGCTGCTTAGGTCAGCCTAGAAAGAAGCACCCTGATTGTATCTGGAGCTATTCCCAACACAATTTTAGGAACAGAAATGTGGTGATCTCAAATTACAAGTGAGTCATGTGCTTCCTAGTCAATTATTTTTTGTATATATATGATACAGTATAAAAAATAAATTTTGTGATCCTATTCTGAAACACTGAAATACAAGCTATGAAGGGGATAAAAACCACAGACAAAAATTGAACATGTAAAATATGCATACCACTCATTTCGTTCTGAGATTCTATTAGGAATTTTCACTTTTTTTCAATATTTTCATACATACAGTATTATTTATATTCAGGTTAGCTCTGAGCAAAAATATAAGGAAAATACATTCCCATGAATAGCACAAAATAATCTATTCTAAAGAAAGTAGCACCTACTATTTTAAAATGATGTCACTATGTGGAAACTGGTTATATCTAAAATTATATGGTTCCAAGAGTAGTACAGTAAAGTGGTTTTGAATAAAGTCTTGGTTTAAATATTTATACAGTTTCTTAATAATCAAAAATTTTGGCAGATTTGTTACCAATTTCTCTGCAAAACAAGAACAATAATAGCAACTAATTCAGAGGATTATTATAGGGGATCATGGACAGAGCACAGTAACCTATTTAATACAATGGCTATCCTTAGTAAATGAACAATAACAAAAAGTTGCTATTTTCTGAATACATTAAATTTCAATAGCCTTTAATTAAAAGTTAAATCTATTGATTTGTTGGTTTTAATTATTTATTTTGGTGCCAGTCCATCTAAAATGGAGAATGATGGTGCTTGTCTGAATAAATCAAGTCAGTGCATTCTTTATACAAATAATCTATATGAGTTCAATGTATTTTGGTAAGTTTACTTAGCATATTCTCTAGGCAAGGAAATCATTAAATGAGTAACTTTTCTTAATCAGGTCATTGACATGTGAATGCACATTCGGAATAAAACTTACTTCTTTTAGGTATGCAAAATCCAAATTTATCTAGCATCATTTTCTTTATATAAAGCTAATCAAACATCTCATACCCGCTAACAGGATCCACCACAATCCCTCTGGGGTGGGACATTTCTCCCTCTAAGAGAGTCTTCCGACTCTGAGAAGCCTTTTCTAGCCTGGCCACATTAATGGTCTTCCTATGGCCATCGTTTGTCCAGTACAGGTTATTTCCTATCCAGTCCACAGCAATGCCCTCCACATTATCCAGATCTGCAAAAAACAAACAAGAAAGGAACAGATTTTATATTAGTGTTTGCTACTTATGTTCTACTTATTAAAAAGTTTAATTGTAAAAGGAATACATTCTGATCCGTAAATTATTTTAGAGTCAGACTTTTGCCAATATCATCCCATAGAACAGATTTCACTTTTGTTTTGAACATCATATTATGTGAATGACAGGCCCTTTCTTGAGATATTTTAATTGAAACAGTGATCTGCCAAAAAAATAGGAAAATAGATGATGAGAGATAAGAGGGTGAAAATGAGTCTTCAGAATAAAAATATAGCTTTATAGGCTGTTCAGAAGTAAAATGTCAGGTAGCAAGATCAAATAGCATGTTCAAAAGTAAGCAGGTTTAAACATGTAATATATAATGTGAATAACCAAAACAATGCAAATGCCTTTTTGCCAAGAGATGAAAAGGTTCAGTGGAAGAACATCACTGAAAGCCCAGAAAAGGTTGTCTCCATGGAACTGCAGGAAGAGTGAATTCAAAGAAGTGTTAAAATATTTCTGTATATTCCAGACTTATTTTGAAAAAGGACATCATCACTGGCTCCTATGAGAGACAAGCACTGATAATTTAAAGGAATACTCTAAACATACAATAATATGAGCTCCTCTAATCCAAATCTTTATAAAAAGGCAAACTCTGATGCTTATGAATGAAGGTTGACAGTCTATTATCACATAATAGCAGTAGAATAGATCCCCAATGTAGAGATTTTTATAACTACGCTCTCTCTATGGTCTTTTCCTCACTTCCAAATTGTACACATCATAAATATAACTCTGCTCCTTTGGCAGAAAAAATTACCATGAACTCCTCTTCTTCTTTAAAACCCAGGAAACCATTGTCTCTTTTCCTTCTGGTGTGAGATAAAGAACTGGCACTTACTGGACACAACAGGTAGGAGTTTATCAGAGACAGAGATGAGCATTCACACACTCCTGGGAAATCTACATGACCGTTCAGTTCAGTCGCTCAGTCATATCTGACTCTTTGTGACCCCATGAACTGCAGCACACCAGGCTTCCCTGTCCATCACCAACTCCCAGATCCTACTCAAACTCAAGTCCACTGAGCAGGTGGCGCCATCCAACCATCTCATCTTCTGTCCTCCCATTCTCCTCCTGGCTTCAATCTTCCCCAGCATCAGGGTCTTTTCAAATAAGTCAGCTCTTCATATCAGGTGTTCAAAGTATTGGAGTTTCAGCTTCAGCAACAGTCCTTCCAATCAATATTGAGGCTGATTTCCTTTAGATTGGACTGGTTGGATCTCCTTGCAGTCCAAGGGACTCTCAAGAGTCTTTTCCAACACTACAGTTCAAAAGCATCAATTCTTCAGCACTCAGCTGTCTTTATACTCCAGCTCACACATCCATACCTGACTACTGGAAAACCATAGTCTTGACTAGATGGACCTTTGTTGGCAAAGTAATGTCTCTGCTTTTGAATATTCTATCTAGGTTGGTCATAACTTGCCTTCCAAGGAGCAAGCGTCTTTTAATTTCATGGCTACAATCACCCACTTGACTTTGCATTCCAGAATGTCTGGCTCTAGGTTGGTGATCACACCTTCAGGATTATCTGGGTCATGAAGATCTTTTTTGTATAGTTCTTCTGTGTATTCTTGCCACCTCTTCTTAATATCTTTTGCTTCTGTTAGATCCATACCATTTCTATCCTTTATTGTGTCCATCTACATGACACTCCCCCATATATATAGATGTCATAAATATTGACTATCATAATATTCTTTAATCATGGCCTTCTGGCCTTGGGAAAAATAAAATTTTCTTTTGTGACCCTTTTTGCTAATTAGTATGAGCTCTAGCTCAGGATAACTAATATAAGGTGTGATTTGATCTAACTGAAAATCTCATTAGAGTGATTCAGATTTGTTCTCAATTTCACTAAGCTATCTGCTTCATTACCAACCAATATGAGTAATTTGCACAGGTTAATTGTGCCTATGCTTAGAAAAAAGTTAATTTTGCCTTTGCTTTATTGACGCTTAATTCTTCTGAGCACTCTCCTGCTCTAACATAATGGAAAAGAATAGCTGGTTACTCTTTTCTATTTATCATAGTCTGTGGCTGGTTTTTAATCTTGATTATTGGTTTTCAAAATTTATATTACATCTGAAATATAATCCAGCACAGAAACTTTTTTCTTTAAAAACCTTTGCACTTTCAAAACATCTTTTGAAATTGACATGACAGTTTTCTTTTTTATATGAAGCAGTTATAGCATTATATGATTGAAATTTTATTTCTGACACTTGGGTAAGCAATTCAGTCACTCTGATCCTTAATTTTTTCCATTTAAAAAGGGGTGATAATAATAGCACCTACTCTTGTGAGATGATAACAAGACATAAATTAGCTACTGCATGTAAAATACTTAGCATACTGCCTGCAATATTGTAAATTCTCAACACATGTTAGTTTTTATTAATTCATCAGATTAAAATGTATATATATTTGGGCTTTTTTGATAGGAATATATCTTATGTTTTTCTCTTTTAAAATGACTATTCAGTAATGACTTCCTGCATTTTGACCAATGGCCAAATTTAATTAGAAATAGGATATGCAGAGTCAGCTGTGAATAAATAGAGTGGAATGGAATGGAATTCTAAAAAGCAGAATGTGGGAAGATTTTGTCTCTAATTAGTTTGGTTTTCTCTTTGAAAAATGAAATGTTTGAACTGCATAAAGTAGAGATTAGAATCACAAGTTTTTGAACCACACTTCCTAGGCTCTGACA
This sequence comes from Cephalophus harveyi, assembly GCA_006410635.1. Classification (NCBI taxonomy): domain Eukaryota; kingdom Metazoa; phylum Chordata; class Mammalia; order Artiodactyla; family Bovidae; genus Cephalophus; species Cephalophus harveyi. Next base: position 246,665 of record SJYT01050319.1, on the reverse strand, counting down.
TTCACTTATTCTCTAATGGAGCAAGTTACACCTGATCTTTAAGATGGGTTGTAATGATGGTGTTTAATGAATAGGATTGTTTTGAGGATTAAATTCATTAATATATGCAAAATTATTAAAAATAACATGTGACACACAATAAGTACTATATAAATGTTGCTATGAATATTATTACTAACAGTATCACTACTATTATAATCTCTTTAGGTATCGATCTTTTGAGAAAGAAATGAATTAACTAGCTTAAAATGCTTTTTAATATTATTTGTGTGTGTGTGTGTTTTTCTTTTCTGGAAAGAATGAAGCTGAATGTAAATTTTAAGATTAAAAGAAAAGTAAAAATTGAATCTTATGTGCCACTTGGGAATCTTTTTTGGGGTACCTTTAACTGGACACAGAGAAATTTCCTCTCTTAGAATTGTAGGAAAAAGCCTGAACAATCAATGGATCCTTTTCTCAACAAATATTCACTGGTAAGGTAAAACTCCACCTCTATATCATTTGGCATATTCCTTTAACTTATGATTTAGATGAAAAACTAAAACATTAGTTTTATATTCAAATAATTTTTTATTCAAGAAGGTTTGGTTGAGATTTGCCTGAGATTGACTATTTGGAACTCCATAACAAGAAACCTTCAACTAGGTGATCAGTAACATATGAAAGTGTATGACACAGAATTTCCAAACAAACGTAGGTAACTCACTGCAGATGGTGACTGCAGAGATCAACCCTGGGATTTCTTTGGAGGGAATGATGCTAAAGCTGAAACTCCAGTACTTTGGCCACCTCATGTGAAGAGTTGACTCATTGGAAAAGACTCTGATGCTGGGAGAGATTGGGGGCAGGAGTAGAAGGGGACGACCGAGGATGAGATGGCTGGATGGCATTACGGACTCAATGGACGTGAGTCTGGGTGAACTCCGGGAGTTGGTGATGAACAGGGAGGCCTGGCGTGCTGCAATTCATGGGGTCGCAAAGAGTTGGACACGACTGAGCGACTTAACTGAACTGAACAGAGACACTAACTGCTAGTTCAAGGAAACACATAACTGTTCAAAAGAAAGAAAGTTGTTCGTTAAAAAGAAACTGGCTAGAATAGATTGCTTTGATATCTTTGGGCAAGAGTTGAAGTAGTCTACATTCCAAAATCAACATTCAGTACCTCATGAGCATCATCAGCACTACACAACTAATAGCAAACAAAATTATGACCTTTTTAAAAAATCTGGTCAAAATCTTCCTTATGTTTCAAAAAAATACTTGTTTTCATTTATTAATAGGAAAGAACTTACTTGTAGTTTAAAAAAAAAAATTCCAATAATAATGGCTTCTTTTAATTTTTTATAGATTGAGATTATGTCTGTATGTCCCTCAAGCATTTAAAAAGAAGTTGGAAAATATATTCTAAAACTAAAGCATTATCATGGGTATGATTTTTAGATATTATATATTTATGGAAAAGAAGAGGATTAAAGTTCTCATAGTTAAAATGAAATCTTCCACTTTTAAAAATGGGTCCAAGATAAAAAATAAATAAATAAATAAATGGCAATGGCTTTAGTTTCCTTAAGGTGCATATCATATCTCCAGATTAATGTATAAGTCTTAATGCTTTACAAAATATTTGATTCATATTGTAAGGAATTAATTGGAAATTACACCCCATAACTGCCACTATTAAAACACAAGGCCTAGATTTTTCCTGGTGGCTCAGATGGTAAAGCTGCCTGCAATGCAGGAGACCTGGGTTCGATTCCTGGGTCGGGAAGATCCCCTGGAGAAGGAAATGGCAATCCACTCCAGCACTCTTGCCTGGAAAATCCCATGGATGGAGGAGCCTGATAGGCTACAGTCCATGAGGTCACAAAGAGTCGGACACAACTGAGTGACTTCACTTTCAAGATTTTTCCAAAGTATTCAAGTTTTTCTATCCTTAGTATGAACATTATTTTTCTGAGTTAGAGCAAAGTATTAAAATTCCAGAAGTGTTGGCATAAGTGCAAAGTATGACCACATGCCTTAAATAACTGAAAGTGCCCTACAAATGTAGACACATCCAGAGCCAGGGTTATCATGCCTCAGAGTCAGTGACTGGACAACTCTCCTGCCTCATATTCCTATAGCTGAATTAATACAAATTCTTTCTGTGCATTTCAGTAAGGCCCAAGGTGTCACAGCTCATATGTATCTGACATGTGTGAATGAAGTTCATTTCATTAACACTGTGGCAACAATGTTTGCCTACTGAATTTTCTATCTCATAAGATTATAGGAGTACTTGGCCAGACTAAAGTTTTCTGTATTATCTGCCCCCAGTGGCTAGCTGAGGCTGATGTTCTCATCCTCATTTTCATTCCAGGTACTTCCTCAGTTCATTTATTAGGTTGAGGAGGGTGAATACATAAGCTACTCACAATGGAAACAAAGTACTTCAAAGAGATATGTAAAGTGCATATAGGGGTCTTGATTTCCAGATGAACAGAATATATTACAAACACAGTGATTTCCTTCTATTTTAAAAAAGAACATGTTTTTATTTTCAGTCTGGGGAGAAGGTGATACAGGTGGTCTCTCTATGACATTCAGATTATTTCATCTTTGATTCAATAATGAGCATTCAGTTTAGTTCAGTCGCTCAGTCGTGTCTGACTCTGTGACCCCATGAGTCGCAGCACGCCAGGCCTCCCTGTCCATCACCAACTCCTGGAGTTCACTCAAACTCACTTCCATTGAGTCAGTGATGTCATCCAGCCATCTCATCCTCTGTCGTCCCCTTCTCCTCCTGCCCCCAATCCCTCCCAGCATCAGAGTCTTTTCCAGTGAGTCAACTCTTCGCATGAAGTGGCAAAGTATTAGAGTTTCAGCTTCATCATCAGTCCTTCCAAAGAAATCCCAGGGTTGATCTCATTCAGAATGGAACGGTTCGATCTCCTTGCAGTCCAAGGGACTCTCAAGAGTCTTCTCCAACACCACAGTTCAAAAGCATCAATTCTTCGGTGCTCAGCTTTCTTCACAGTCCAACTCTCACATTCATACATGACCACTGGAAAAACCATAGCCTTGACTGCTGCTGCTGCTGCTGCTAAGTCGCTTCAGTCGTGTCCGACTCTGTGCGACCCCACAGATGGCAGCCCACTGGGCTCCGCCATCCCTGGGATTCTCCAGGCAAGAACACTGGAGTGGGTTGCCATTTCCTTCTCCAACGCATGAAAGTGAAAAGTCAAAGTGAAGTCGCTCAGTCGTGTCTGACTCAGCGACCCCATGGACTACAGCCTACCAGGCTCCTCCGTCCATGGGATTTTCCAGGCAAGAGTACTGGAGTGGGGTGCCATTGCCTTCTCCGATAGCCTTGACTAGACGGACCTTTGTTGGCAAAATAATGTCTCTGCTTTTCAATATGCTATCTAGGTTGGTCATAACTTTTCTTTCAAGGAGTAAATGTCTTTTAATTTCATGGCTGCAGTCACCATCTGCAGTGATTTTGGAGCCCAAAAAATAAAGTCTGACACTTTTTTCACCGTTTCCCCATCTACTTCCCATGAAGTGATATATGAGCATAAACAGAATGTCACAGCATGCACCATACTTACCAGTAATCTAAAGTGATGAATAAAATGAAACGCATTAAAGCCTGTTAAGAACTGAGATGTTTACCCTATTTTCAATCTTACAAGTTAGCTGTTTATGTTTCATGGATGATGGTGGATGACACAAAACTTGTAGTTCAGGTATGGCACAGCTAGCAGCATGGTCATCAGCAGACTGGTGTCCCTTTAGTTCACAATCCCAAATGGGATAGGCCTATATGGATGCCTTCACACACACAGTGGTCTCCATCACATAGGAGAAGAATTCTAAATTGAGAAAACCCAGTATTTTCTAATGGGCAATAAGCAGCCCTGCCTATTTGCATTGGATGGATGTTCTACCTCTTCTTCCAAGTTTCTTTCTATGCAAATATCCTTGTTAGAATATTTCAGGACAAAAGGCAATTGGTGCCTTCCTCTAAGATATGCAGAAATCTGAGAGATCCATGGAGAAGTGTCTCCTAAGAAAAGATCCTAAAAAGTTATAATTTATGTTTTTAACAATGCAGATGAAGTGAAGGAGCATATGAACATGATTGTAAATAACAATCATTTCTGGGTTCCAGGCTAGAGCTCTATGGGAATTCTCTATTGATTTACACTACCACATTTTTCTTGCCTGGAGAATTCCATGGACGGAGAGGCCTAGTAGGTTACAGTCCATGGGGTCGCAAAGAGTTGGACACGACTGAGCGACTTCACCTCACCACATTTTATATTGTTTGACTAGCTATGTGTGAGAACTAACTTATAAGTCAATTTGATCAGGGCATGGTACACAGAAACTCAGTTAAATATCAGTCCAGATATTTCTGTGAAGGTACTATTAGATGATATCAACATTTAAATCAATGCAATTTAAATAGAGCAGATTACTAGGAGCATATGAACATGATTGTAAATAACAATCATTTCTGGGTTCCAGGCTAGAGCTCTATGGGAATTCTCTATTGATTTACACTACCACATTTTTCTTGCCTGGAGAATTCCATGGACGGAGAGGCCTAGTAGGTTACAGTCCATGGGGTCGCAAAGAGTCGGACACGACTGAGCGACTTCACCTCACCACATTTTATATTGTTTGACTAGCTATGTGTGAAAACTAACTTATAAGTCAATTTGATCAGGGCATGGTACACAGAAACTCAGTTAAATATCAGTCCAGATATTTCTGTGAAGGTACTATTAGATGATATCAACATTTAAATCAATGCAATTTAAATAGAGCAGATTACTCTCCATAATGTAGGTTGATCTAATCCCATCAACTGAAGGCTTTAAGACAAAGTAGACTAAGGTCTCCTGAGGAAGAAGGAATTTGGCTTCTAAACTGTCTTTGGATTCAAGCAGCAATATCACCAACTTTTCCCTGCATTTACAACCTATAATTCTATCCTGTAGATTTTGGACTTGGTATTCTCTACAACTGTGTGAGACAATTCTTTAAGTATATATCTTTATTTCTTCTTCTTTATGTACACAATCTATAGGTCCTGTTTCTCCAGAGAATCTTAATACATCACTGCCATGCATGTGATCTAGAAAAGCTTTTGCTCCTAACTTCTGTTAACAACCTTTTGCTACCCAATTCCATCCACTGAGCGAGAGAGATAGAGAAGTGAAGTTGCTCAGTCATGTGTGACTCTGCGATTCCATGGACTGAAGCTTACCAGTCTCCTCCATCCATGGAATTTTCCAGGCAAGAGTACTGGAGTGGGTTGCCAGTTTCCTTCTCCAGGGGATCTTCCCGACTTGGGGAATGAACCTGGGTCTCCCACATTCCAAGCAGATGCTTTACCCTCTGAGCCACCAGGGAAGCCCAAGAGAGAGAGAGAAGAGAGTAAAAATTGCTTCAACATCTGAACATAAAATATTGGAGATATTCTTGAATATTCCATTTGGTCCTATGAAGTGGTTATCATTTTTAAAAAGAAAATACTTTGGAACTTACTGCACTAATACTAAATTACTCCATCTCTTTCTATTAAGTGATAAAGTGAAGTGAAGTGAAGTTGCTCAGTCGTGTCCGACTCTTTGCAACCCCATGAACTGTAGCCTATCAGGCTCCTCAGTCCTGGAATTTTCCAGGCAAGAATACTGGAGTGGGTTGCCATTTCCTTCTCAAGGGGATCTTCCCAACCCAGGGATCGAACCCTGGTCTTCCACATTGTAGGCAGATGCTTTACCATCTGAACTACAGGGAAGCCCCTCTGAACTCTATTAAAAGTCACTTGAACAATTTCATTTAATAAAAAGTGATGTTTTTACTAGCTATATTTTCTAATATGTTTCATATTTTTGAATTTGGTAATTTAAACATCCAAATGGATGTCACTTCAGTTGATAATTTTTATTGAACCTTGAAAAGAAACACACTTTGCTTAGGTATCATGTTTAGTGAAAGACAGTGACCATTAAATTTCAAGTTGAGTTTAGAAGTCAGAGGCTGTACATCTCCACTATACTTATAATAACCAGGACAAAGAACAAATGTGTCATCCCATCTGACCATCTTCCTGGAGATTAGCTTAACATATTAAATTACCAAAAGTGTACTTATTTCAGACCCTCATTAGTACCTAGTGGGAAAATGATAGGCAAAATACATGTGTGGATAATAGGTAAATGTGATAAAGGAAGTCTTAATAGTATTTAATAGCAATTTATCTCACAGTAACTTTATATAGCTACCTAAGAAAATGTATACAGTCATAACCCTCTTTAGTCCACAGGTAGACTTGTAAAACTGAAACAGTGAATCAGGGGAAAATTCAATAATAAAACTAGGCAGGGATCTAGTTTTAAAGCTGGTATTTCAGAGACTAAAAGCAGCTAGAGAATCATATGGAGTTTCCTTGGTGGCTTAGTAGGAAAGAATCAGTCTGCAATGCAGGGGACACAAGTTTTATCCCTGGACCAGGAATCTCCCCTTGAGAAGGAAATGGCAACCTACTTCAGTATTTTTGCCTGGGAAACCCCATGGACAGAGGAACCTGGTGGGCTAAAGTCCATGGGGTTGTAAAAGAGTCAGATACAGCTTAGAGACTATACATACAAGAGAATTATATAGTCCAACATCTAGATCTACCAGACATGGGAAAAGAAAAAAAAAAAAAAAAACCTGGAAAGTAAAGTTATTCACAGGGACCCACATTTAATTAGTAGTCAATTCATTCAGTCTGGAAATAAGGCTCATGTTCCAGTGTACCTATCCACTATAAAGTTGGATCTCTAGCACTGTAAAAAGAAAAATTATAAATGAACCAAGATCCAAAGAAAGTTAACATAAGCCACAATTTATTAGCAGGAAACAGTGGGATATGAAAGAGAAAGGAGTAGAGATGAGTAAGATTACTTAAGGAAAGGAGGATTTAACAACCTTCCAATTAAAACATTATTCTCAATAAACTGCAGATTTGACTTCTGACCTAAATATATTAGATGGCTGATAATGTAGAGCTTCAACAAATATCTGTATGAGGGAAGTCAAAAATTAAAATAAACAAGGAAAAATTGAGACATTGCTATGAGGTGAGGTGAGGTGAGGTGAAGTCGCTCAGTCGTGTCCGACTCTTTGCGACCCCATGGACTGTAACCTACTAGGCTTCTCCGTCCATGGAATTCTCCAGGCAAGAACACTGGAGTGGATTGCCATTTCCTTCTCCAGGGGATCTTCCCGACCCAGGGATCGAACCCGGGTCTCCCACATTGGAGGCAGACAGTTTAACCTCTGAGCCACCAGGGAAGGTACACAAAACTGAGAAAATATAACTACTAAATTCAAGATGAAAAAACTGTGAAACTGAGTAAGGTTTTTAGACTGTATCAACATAAATTCTCTAGTCTTGATGATTGTTTTTTTAGATAAGATGTTACTACTAGGAAAACTGTGTGAGGGATATAAAAAATCTCTATACCATTTTGTAGTTTTTCCACCAACATAAATCTAAGTAATTCAAAATTAATTTTTAAAATTTAATCAATTAAAAGAATAAATGTTTTATAAATACAAATAATACAAATATTATTTGTAATATAAAGACTATGCTATTTGTAATATAAAAATATATTACTATTTGTAATATGAAGTCACAGGACTGGAAAAGGAGGTCAGTTTTCATTCCAATCACAAAGAAGGGCAATGCCAAAGAATGTTCAAACTCCCCCACAACTGCACTCATTTCACATGCTAGCAAGATAATGATCAAAATCCTTCAAGCCAGACCTCAACAATATGTAAACCAAAAACTTCCAGATGTACAAACTGAATTTAGAAAAGGCAGGGGAACCAGAGATCAAATTGCCAACATCTGTTGGATCATAGAATGAGCAAGGGAATTCGCCAAAAAACACCTACTTCTGCTTTATTGACTATGCTAAAGCCTTTCTGTGGATCTCAACAAACTGTGGAAAATTCTTCAAAAGATGGGAATACTGGACCTCCCTTACCTGCCTCCTGAGAAACCTGTATGCAGGTCGAGAAGCAACAATTAGAACCAGACATGGAACAATAGACTGGTTCCAAATTGGGGAAGTAGTATGTCAAGGCTGTATACTGTCACCCTGCTTATTTAACTTATATGCAGAGTACATCATGTGAAATGCTAGGTGGGATAACGCTCAAGCTGGAATCAAGACTGCCAGGAGAAATATCAATAACCTCAGACATGCAGATGACAACACTGTTATGGTAGAAAGTGAAGAGGAACTACAGAACCTCTTGATAAAAGTGAAAGAGAGTAAAAAAGCTGGCTCAAAATTAAACATTCAGAAATGAAGATCATGGCATCTAGTCCCATCATTTGCAAATAGACGGGGAAACAATGGAAACAGTGAGAGACTTCATTTTCGGGGGCTCCAAAATCACTGCAAATGGTGATTATAGCCATGGAATTAAAAGACACTTGCTCCTTGCAAGAAAAACTATGACAAACCTAGACAGTGTATTAAAAAGCAGAGACATTGCTTTTCCAAAAAAAGGTTGTCTAGTCAAAGCTATGATTTTTCCAGTAGTCATGTACAGATGTGAGAGTTGGACCATAAAGAAGGCTGAGCACCAAAGAATTGATACTTTTGTGCTGTGGTGCTGGAGAATACTACTCTTGAGAGTCCCTTGGACAGCAAGATCAAACCAGTCAATCCTAAAGGAAATCAACCCTGAATATTCATTGGAAGGACTGATGCTGAAGCTGTGGCACCAGTGTTTTGGCCACCTGATGGCAAGAGCTGACTCACTGGAAAAGAACTCAATGCTGGGAAAGACTGAAGGCAGAAGGAGAAGGAAACAACAGAAGAAGAGATGTTTGAATGGAATTACTAATTCAATGGACATGAGTTTGAGCAAACCCCATGGGATTGTAAAGAACTGGAAAGCCATGGATGCTACAGTCCATGGGGTCACAGAGTCGAACATGACTGAGCAACTCAACAACAACAAAATATAAAGAAGATGTTAAAGGTTAATTAGAGCATAATTTGTAGGAAGGAGACAGTTAAAAGTGATATTAATGCTATATTTTCTAACAGTTAGTGAGTTAAATGAATCCTTATGATTCCACAGAAAATTGATAAAGAAAATTAATGCTAAATAATTTATATAAATAAGCATATAGTATAAATTCATTCAGAAAACTAAGATCATGGCATCTGGTCCCATCACTTCATGGGAAATAGATGGAGAAACAGTGGAAACAGTGTCAGACTTTATTTTTTGGGGGCTCTAAAATCACTGCAGATGATGATTGCAGCCATGAAATTAAAAGACGCTTACTCCTTGGAAGGAAAGTTATGACCAACCTAGATAGCATATTGGAAAGCAGAGAGACATTACTTTGCCAACAAAGGTCCGTCTAAGTTAAAGCATCTGCCTCCAGTGTGGGAGACCTGGGCTCGATCCCTGGGTAAGGAAGATCCCCTGGAGAAGGAAATGGTAACCCACTCCAGTATTCTTGCCTGGAGAATCCCACCGACAGAGAAGCCCGGTAGGCTACAGTCCACGGGATCACAAAGAGTCGGACACAACTGAGTGACTTCACTCACACACTCAGTCAAGGCTATGGTTTTTCCAGTGGTCATGTATGGATGTGAGAGTTGGACTGTGAAAAATGCTGAGCGCCGAAGAGTTGACGCCTTTGAACTGTGGTGTTGGAGTAGGCTCTTGAGAGCCCCTTGGACTGCAAGAAGATCCAACCAGTCCATTCTAAAGGAGATCAGTCCTGGGTGTTCTTTGGAAGGAATGATGCTAAAGCTGAAACTCCAATAATTTGGCCACCTCATGCAAAGAGTTGACTCATTGGAAAAGACTCTGATGCTGGGAGGGATTGGGGGCAGGAGGAGAAGGGGACGACCGAGGATGAGATGGCTGGATGGCATCACCTACTCGATGGACATGAGTTTGAGTGAACTCCGGGAGTTGGTGATGAACAGGACAGCCTGACGTGCTGCAATTCATGGGGTCGCAAAGAGTCGGACATGACTGAGCGACTGAACTGAACTGATAAATTCATTCAAGGTAGGTATGAAACTGTGCTAGTAAAACTTGAAACTGTGCAAGCAAATGAGATGTTCATTTAGAGAGTCTGGGAAAGTTTAAGACAGTGATGTCTTATGTATGTTAACTAAAAATCATATTTTTATTAAAAATTTTACTTAAGTAAAATGAAGCCATTAAATTAAAAGACGATTGCTCCTTGTGAGAAAAGCTGTGATAAACATAGACAGTGTATTAAAAAATAGAGACATTACTCTGCTTACAAAGGTCCTTCTAGTCAAAGCTATGGTTTTTCCAGTAGTCATGTATACATGTGAGAGTTGAAACATAAAGAAAGCTGAGTGCCAAATAATGGATGCTGTTGAATTGTGGTGTTGAAGAAGACTCTCTAGAGTCTCTTGAACAGCAAGGAGATCAAACCAGTCAATCCTAAAGGAAATCAACCATGAATATTCACATGAAGGACTGATGCTGAAGCTGTAGTTCCAATAGTTTGGCCTCCTGATGTAAAGAGCCGACTCATTAGAAAAAACTCTGATGCTGGGAAAGATTGAAGGCAGAAGGAGAAGGGGATGACAGAGGATGAGATTGGATGGCATCACTGACTCAATGGACGTGAGTTTGAGCAAGCTCCAGGAGATGGTGAAGAACAGGGAATCCTGGCATGCTCTAGTCCATAGGGTAACAAAGAGTTAGACATGACTGAGTGACTGAACAGCAACAAAGTTCAAATGAATTATGAAAATATGTAAAATTTTAGATTTCTTAAAAGTCATCAGAGAAGCTCTTTATTAGAACAATTTCAGTAAGTATCAAAGTAATAAGATAATCAAAGAATAATAATAATGATTCAACTTACTATCCCTTATTTTAGAAAAAAGAATCATTCAATCATCCTTTGTTGTGTTTAATCAGTTTAATTACTATTTTCAAAGTGAAAGAGTTAGTTGCTCAGTTTTGTCTGACTCTGTGACCCCATGGACTATAGCCCATCAGGATCCTCTGTCCATGGGATTTTCCCAGGCAAGAATACTGGAGTGAGTTGTCATTCCCTTCTCCAGGAGATCTTCCGAACCCACGGACTGAATCCCAATCTCCTGCATTGAAGGTAGATTCTTTACTGTCTGAGCCACCAGGGGAAGTAATGACAGCCAAATAAAAGGCCCCATTCATCCACTTAACGCATATTCCTTCAGTTCAGTTCAGTTCAGTCGCTCAGTCGTGTCCGACTCCTTGCGACCCCATGAATCGCAGCACGCCAGGCCTCCCTGTTCATCACCATCTCTCGGAGTTCACTCAGACTCACATCCATCGAGTCAGTGATGCCATCCAGCCATCTCATCCTCGGTCGTCCCCTTCTCCTCCTGCCCCCAATCCCTCCCAGCATCA
>SJYT01050319.1:181472-235029 GCA_006410635.1 Cephalophus harveyi | reverse complement strand
TGAGGTGGCCAAAGTACTGGAGTTTCAGCTTTAGCATCATTCCTTCCAAAGAAATCCCAGGGTTGATCTCCTTCAGAATGGACTGGTTGGATCTCCTTGCAGTCCAAGGGACTCTCAAGAGTCTTCTCCAACACCACACTTCAAAAGCATCAATTCTTCGGCGATCAGCCTTCTTCACAGTCCAACTCTCACATCCATACATGACCACAGGAAAAACCATAGCCTATGCCAGGCACTGTTCTAAACCCTAAGGGCCTATCAAAGAATGAAATAAACAAACACCTCTGATACCTTGAAGCTTACATTCTTATAGCAAGACAATAAACAAACAATATATACTTAGGGCTTCCCTGGTGGTTCTGATGGTAAAGAATCTGCCTGCAATGCAGGAGACCTGGGCTGGATCCCTGGCTTGGTAAGATCCTCTGGAAAAGGGAATGGCTACTACTCCATTATTCTGTCCTGAAGAATTTCATGGTAGAGGAATCTGGCAGGCTATAGTCAATGGGGTTGCAAAGAGTTGGACACAACTGAGCGACTTTTACTATATACCTAGGATAAGTACTAAAGAAAAAAAGTAACCAGAGAATGGTAGTAAGGATTTAGGTGGGGAATATGTGTAGATGTACAATTTGAGATGAGTTGGCCAGCAAGGGCTGTTTGAGGAGGCAGTCCGTAAGCAAAGACCTCTAAGAGGTAAAGGAGAGAAGCAAGGAAGCAAGGGGACATCTGATGAAAGAGCATCCCAGACACAAGGAACAGAACATGCAAATGCCCGAGGGTGGAGCCACACCCAGAGTGTTTATGGGATAACAAAGAGAATTCAGAAAAGAGCCTCAGGGTTATTATGGATTATACAGAAGAAAAACAAGTTGCTGTTGTTGTTTTCCCCTGTGAATTTAAAAGTATTTATGTGGAACATTTTTCGGATGATTACATGTAAAATCCTCATGAACTATAGAGGTAAGTGAGTCTTTATGATGATGTGTGTTTATTTCCAGGGTTTTGTGTGTTGGTATCAGGAGAGGCAGTCCCCGAAGGACCTAGAGTCTCCCTGAACTTTGCTGTTGAGTGTGCTGAACAGTAAGGCTTGTCTGTCTTCTGATATTAAATAATGTCTGTAACAGTCACACAAGCGACGAAATGTGATCACAGGGCACCTACCATGAAACTGTTCACTCTACAAGACAGGGACACTTGAAAGTTTTCTATTTGCACTATTGTCAGCTGTTTGCTCAAAAAGTCCTTATGTCCACACAATGGGTTCCTCAGACACAGCACAACCAAGTCCATGCTTAGCATCCATACAGGCCCATGACATTGCCCTGTGAGACTTGGGGACCAACCAGGAACCAGTGCAGTTATGCCAATACTCATACTTTGGCACTATTGACACAGGGGCCCTGATGATTCGCTGTTACAGGAGACTGTCGTGAACACGGCGTGATGTTTAGCACCCCCAATCTCCATCTACTAAGCTCTAGGAGCACCTCTTTTCCCAGTTATGACAACCAAAACTGAGTCCATATATTGCCAATATCCTTTGTTTTGGAAAACAAAACTATCCCTGCTCTATGAAGTTGGAGTTCTACCTTGAAAGTAAATAAATGATAAATTTCAAACTTCTTTACTTCATTTTGATTTATATAAATATGAATTTGCTTGCCATCAAATGAAAAGTTCTTTGCAATATGTTTGTGGCAAAATTGCCAGAGAATATTAGATATGTGTAGCTAGTACCATAGCAATACAAAATATTATGCTCTTTAAAAAATATGCACTTTCTGAGTGGACTAAATTTCATTGTAATTTCATATATAAAAAATACTGTAAAAGCAAAAATGGTGAACATTTCATGGATAAACATTGTGACACATATCTCAGGAACATTTATCTCAGAATGATATTTTTCACGTATATTCCCAGATACATTTTTTAATATAAAAAAGGTACATTTTGTTTTTTACTTGAAATAGTTGTGAGCTAAATTTTACTATTTGAAATTTCCCTGTTTGAGAGAAGTTAAATACCCTAACAGCTAAAATATCAAGGTAACTCTGACACAAAATGTACAATAAAGGTTTATGAAAACTTGTTTTAGTAACAGAGGCAAAAAGTGCTAATTTTGGAGCCAGGGAAGCACAGCTATCCTGTGGAAGTAGATGTATACTAACCAAAGAAGAAAACAAATGTGTATCAAAATTTCATACCATTATCAGACTATTACCATCCACAAAATATAGTAGCAGCATTAAAATACATTCATTCAAGTTGTCTAAAGATTGCATATTACACTGGACAATAGCTGATTTATTGTTTTATATCTGAAAAACTCTAGAAAAGGAAATGGCAACTCACTCCAGTATTCTTGCCTAGAAAAACCCCATTTTTTGGGACACAGAGGAACCTGGTGGGCTACAGTCCACGGGGTGGCAAAGAGTTGGATATGACTCAGTGAATAAACAACAAAAATTGAAAATTTTCACTCAGAGTCAAAATGCATATTTTGATGAGAACTTTGATTCTTTCCAATTGCATAGGAATAGTGAATAGAAAATAAAAGTAATAGGTAAAAGAGAAAAGAGATGCTATATATCATTTAAGGAAGGTCTGAGTAGTCATCATTTCTTTTACCTTTTCTTTTTTTGGGGGGAGGGGTGTGGTACACTCAGGGAAACGCAAAAGGTATGAGTACAAAGAAAAAAAAGGTATAAGTACACATAATACAGTTTCCTAGGATAAGTGTGAGGCTGGAACCAAATAAAACTGGTCATGTATAAACAGATACCATAGGCTAGTTTGCTATTGCAAATCTAGGAAGCAAACAAGACTTCTGTCAGAAATAAAATATCTTGAAGAATTTAGGGTTATGCCTTCCCTCTTTTAGTCATCTATGAAACCTGTGCTTTCAAGATATTTTCCAATATATTTTTACAAGATATTATCTGTTTTGTTCACTGGTAAATTTCCAGAACTTAGAACATATATAAAATAGTCTCAATAAATATTAATTGTTTGAATGTGCATGTAAGTGAATGGCTCACAAATACCTCATGAATAATTCTAACTTTCCTCTGAATGACACATCACAATACCTTCTGTAATTATTTTCCACTAACCCTTTTATAAACTGTATCATCCAAGTTTCTGCATTGGATGATACTACTTTCAGCAAATTGCTGTGCTGTTCTGGAGAAAACATGGATTTTTGTATCAGAGAGAAATCTACTTTTCTGCTTCTTTTCGTTTTAGTCTTTATAAGAATTTTTATAATACAACTACCCATTATGGATGAAAAAGTCAATAAGAAGTAAATAGTTTCCATTCTTTTTTTGCATTTTTCCATTTTCTAAATCCTTCTCTTCTTTTAAGGCCCAATTAACTTTTTGTCTGCTATACATATCTTTTCTTATTATCCCTGTGAAATTCATCTGTCCTCTAAACTCCCTTAGAACTATATCTGTGTCCCATTCTTGATACTTTCCACCTATTGCCTTGTTAAGTTTCTTAAAGCATGGACAAGCCAACATTCCCAATTGCCTCTAGGGAAAAGGAGATAGGATACAAGTATCATTTATGCTTGAAACCCCTAGTAGAGATCAATCCTAAAGGCTTGGTAAATATTTGTAAAATTTAAAAAAAAATGAATAAATTAAGCACTACAAATCCAAGGGATGGAAAAAATAACTGGGGATTGGGCATGTGTGCTTGATTAGCTTATTTACTCCAGAATATCAGTGAAGAATACTTATTGTTTCAATATGATTATCATTCCTGTATTTCCATACAGTACCAAATACCTAGAAGAAAAATTAAATTCTTAGTTTAACCACTAGATCCTTTCAAATACTCAAATATGTGGAACCATAAAAAGATATTTTGCTTTTCATAGGTATCACCTACAAATAACTGAATCAGAGAGAAAAATCACACATATGAACATACACAGATTTTCATATGGAGACATATGTCTTAATTAGGCTAAAGCTATATCACACCCCATGGTTTGACATATGCCACCAGTATTCTCAGGAGCTTCAAAAGTAAAATTTGAAAAGTGTTTCCCTTTTAGTAAAAACCTTAGATGATGAAATAAATGGAGAAATAGTGGAAACAGTGTCAGACTTTATTTTTCTGGGCTCCAAAATCACTGCAGATGGTGACTGCAGCCATGAAATTAGAAGACGCTTACTCCTTGAAGAAAAGTTATGTCCAACCTAGATAGCATTTTCAAAAGCAGAGACATTACTTTGCCGACTAAGGTCCGTCTAGTCAAGGCTACGGTTTTTCCTGTGGTCATGTATGGATGTGAGAGTTGGACTGTGAAGAAGGCTGAGCACCGAAGAATTGATGCTTTTGTACTGTGGTGTTGGAGAAGACTCTTGAGAGTCCCTTGGACTGCAAGGAGATCCAACCAGTCCATTCTGAATGAGATCAATCCTGGGATTTCTTTGGAAGGAATGATGCTAAAGCTGAAACTCCAGTACTTTGGCCACCACATGCGAAGAGTTGACACATTGGAAAAGACTCTGATGCTGAGAGGGATTGTGGGCAGGAGAAGAAGGGGACGACTGAGGATGAGATGGCTGGATGGCATCATGGACTCGATGGATGTGAGTTTGAGTGAACTCTGGGAGATGGTGATGAACAGGGAGACCTGGTGTGCTGTGATTCATGGGGTCGCAAAGAGTCGGACACAACTGAGTGACTGAACTGAACTGAACTGATGAAAATACTACTACTTAAAAAATGCTATGTGATGAAAAGGTCAATAAGAAGTAAATAGTTTCCATTCTTTTTTTTTCCTTATAAGGGATGTATTTTTGTTATTTTCATCATCACCAAGCCCATGTTGTTTTTGTCACTGTTGCTTAGTTGCTTAAGTTGTGTCCAACTCTTTTGCGCCCCCTTGGACTGTAGCCTACCTGGCTTCTCCATCTTTGGGATTCCCCAGGCAAGAATACTGGAGTGAATGATTTCCATTCTTGATATTCTAAAGTTGAATGTACTAGTGAATTTGGAATGCCAATAATGCATGGATAGGTCAATTTTATTCAATAAAGAGTAATTTGTATTCTGCTACTACAGGGCAACAGCTCTTAATTCAAAGAATAAAGGGAAAGTAAACAAAAACACATAAAAAGAGTAAGGGAAAAAAATCTCTGAGATAAGATAGAAAATTGAGTATCACTTTAATAGCAAATTATCTAATATTCCAAGAGCAGTCTCAAGAGTTGTTTAATAAGAAATAGATTTGTCTTTCCATAATTAAGGTGCTTATAGTTTGAAACTAGGCATTTGATAAATATTATATCTTTCTAGATTTTTGATTTTTTTTTTCTAAAGAATGTGTAGCAATTGTAATAATCATATTTATCTCATCTGGTTTACCATCCCCAGGATCCCTGACAACTATTAGGAAAGTTGCTTCTTATCCATGTATTTAAACACTCAAATTAATCTGAACTTCACAGTTTTCTAGAACATAATTATTGTAGAACTTGTTTTCAAAATGATTTTGCATTTATTATTTAGCATTTAGAACATATTGGTCTTCCCAAGTGACTTGGTGGTAAAGAATCTGCCTGCCAAGCAGGAAACGTGGGTTCAATACTGGATTAGAAAGATCACTTGTAGTAGGAAATGGCAACCCACTCCAGTATTCCTACCTGAACAATCTCATGGACAGAGAAGTCTGACGGGCTATAGTCCATAGCATCACAAAAGAGTTGGACACAATTTAGAGACTAAAACAACAATTTAGAACATATTAAATACTTGGATGGTTATATAAATTGTGAGATGGGGATATTAGTTACAATTCTATTGCTAATTATCCATTAGATAGACTTTAGGCAAACAATACATCTTCTCTGAATCCATTTGGCTTCCTATGTAAAATTCAGAAAATAACACACACACACATATGGCCATCCATTTCTTTATTGCGCACCATGTAATAAGTGCCTTAAAAACACCATGGTTCCCAATCCTCAGTACAACTGAGAACAAGTTTTCCCATTATAGAGATGTAATAGACAAACCTTCAGAGAGTTTACATAACCTTCCAAGCTCATATAACTACTAAGTCATGGACCAGAATTCCAGTTTAGACTTCTGCACCTGCTCTTTTAACTTCCGTATTATCTTACCAAGATCTGGAAGGACATTTTCATTTCCAAATTTCTATAACTAACTTTTTCATAATCATCCCCTTCTCCAAGGGATGTTCCTGACTTAGGGATCAAACTCAGGACTCCTACATTGCAGGCAGATTCTTTACTATCTGAGCTATCAGGGAAGCTCCATAATTATCCCCAACCTGTGGCAATTTATGAACAGCATAACTCGAGGAAATATGACTTCTTATAAGGAAGATGGCACTTGGGAACTTTGCAACAAAATAGGTTAAAATGCTAGCATAGCACTAAACCAGTTGGATTTTAAGAGAACTTTCTTTAATTCCTAGAAAACTTAGGTTCCTAACTTTTGCAAAAATTATATATAAATATATATATATGTATATTTCTTATTTCAAAGCCTAGCATGAGGATTCAGAATATCTTATATGAAATGTTAGGTGCATACTAGAAGCTTAGTAAGTGCTATTGTTATTAACAAAAAAACTAAAAAGTGAAAGTGTTAATCACTCAGTCTTATCCAACTCTTTGTGACCCCATGGAATGTAGCTTGTCAGGCTCCTCTATTCATGGAATTCTCCAAGTAAGAATGTTGGAATAGGTTGCTATGCCCTTCTCCAGGTGATCTTGCCAACCCAGGGATCAAACTCAGGTCTCCTGCATTGCAGACAGATTCTTTACTGTCTGAACCAACAGGAAAGTCCATTACTAATAGAGTGTGCCAACTGGTCAGATTTAAATTGGTTTAAAATATTTTAAGTACTGAAGTCATTAAATTGTAAACATAATTACTGTTAAACTGAAGGAAGAGGAGAGCGAAAAAGTTGGCTTGAAGCTCAACATTCAGAAAACGAAGATCATGGCATCTGGTCCCATCACTTCATGGGAAATAGATGGGGAAACAGTGGAAACAGTGCCAGACTTTATTTTTTTGGGCTCCAAAATCACTGCTGATGGTGACTGCAGCCATGAAATTAAAAGACGCTTACTCCTTGAAGAAAAGTTATGTCCAACCTAGATAGCATTTTCAAAAGCAGGGATATTACTTTGCCAACTAAGGTCCGTCTAGTCAAGGCTATGGTTTTTCCTGTGGTCATGTATGGATGTGAGAGTTGGACTGTGAAGAAGGCTGAGCACCGAAGAATTGATCCTTTTGAACTGTGGTGTTGGAGAAGACTCTTGAGAGTCCCTTGGACTGCAAGGAGATCCAACCAGTCCATTCTGAAGGAGATCAACCCTGGGATTTCTTTGGAAGGAATGNATTGATCCTTTTGAACTGTGGTGTTGGAGAAGACTCTTGAGAGTCCCTTGGACTGCAAGGAGATCCAACCAGTCCATTCTGAAGGAGATCAACCCTGGGATTTCTTTGGAAGGAATGATGCTAAAGCTGAAACTCCAGGACTTTGGCCACCTCATGTGAAGAGTTGACTCACTGGAAAAGACTCTGATGCTGGGAGGGATTGTGGGCAGGAGGAGAAGGGGACGACGGAGGATGAGATGGCTGGATGGCATCACGGACTCCATGGACGTGAGTCTGAGTGAACTCCGGGAGATGGTGATGAACAGGGAGGCCTGGTGTGCTGCGATTCATGGGGTCGCAGAGTCGGACACGACTGAGCGACTGAACTGAACTGAAACTGAAGGATTATTATATATATACAATGTCAAATATATATAATATTTATACACAATGCATATGTACATATATATTTATAAAGGAATTTATTTCTTCCTTTATAATAATTATAACTTATTTTAAAATTTCATCAAAGTACACAGTAAAGAACATATATTAGTTGAGATTAACAGTTTCAATAATTTTAATTATCTCCTTAATATTTTAAATATTTGATTCGATAATTTCTTAAAATTTTTTAAAGTGCTATGAAACAAAATTTATTTTTCCTTTTGCTACATTTTAAGTTTATAATAATACAGTAGTCTTAAAGTGAAGTGTTCTACAACACTTGCCAAAATAATTAAGTCTGTGTAAGTTACAAAAATTTGGTCCTGAAGCTATTGGTTTTAACAGCTAATTAAGTCATGAATGACAGTTTGTGATAGATGCTTGTGAAAATATAAGAGGCAAAGATGCAGCACAAATAGCCTGCAAAAATAAACCCTTTTTGTTTTAGAAAATAGCTCTGATGAAAACATAGATGGGAGAAATTTAATGCTATGAAGATTTGGGCAAGGCCTTAGCAGGCAAAAAAACAAACTAAAGTGGTATTCATTTAAGAGGTAAATTTGAAGAAATACTTTTATTAATGTGACCAAAAGTGATCATAGTTTCACTAACTGCATTAAACTTCCCTTCTAATTTGTTTACCAATAATTGCATTTCTTTGTTTGTAATATCTATTTTCTTTTAAATTCTTACTTCAATAGGATATAGATTAATTTCATGTTATACGTATTTTAAGAGGACAATCAGATGGCAGTATAATCATTCAAGTGGCTCTCCCTAGAGATAAACAGTATAAAAACAGTTTATTAACTTTACCAAATATTTAAAATACTTACAAAAAATTGATTGTCTTGCCAGAAAAAAATGTTATTTTGCTCACTTTATCAGTTTGCCTGGAGTTCTGTTTGTATCTGTATTTATAGCTTACCTTATGAAGTTTTTAATTTAAATATAGTTGACATACAATATTATATTAGTTTCAAGTATACAACATAGTGATTTGATATTTACATACATTACAAAGATATCATCATAAATTTAGTAATCCTTTATTCCCAAAGGTATTAAGATATTATTAAACATATTCTTTATGATATTTATAACAGCTCCATGACTTGCTTTTAATAAATATAAGTTTGTACTTCTCAAATCTCTTTACACATTTACTCCTCCCAAATAAATCTATCCCCTCTGGCAATCACATGTTCATTCTATGTATCTATAAATTTTTGTTTTGTTTTATGTTTGTGCATTTGGCTTTTTGCTGTTGTTGTTAAGACTTTATATACAAGTGAAATTCTATAGTATTTGTAATTCTTTGACATCTTACTTAGCATAATTCCTTTAAGATCTATTCAGTTCAGTTCAGTTCAGTCGCTCAGTCCTGTCCGCATCTGTGTGACCCCATGAACCTCAGCATGCAGGGCCTCCCTGTCCATCACCAACACCCGGAGTCTATCTAAACCCATGTCCTTCGAGTTGGTGATCCCATCCAACCATCTCATCCTCTGTCATCCCCTTCTCCTCCTGCCCTCAATCTTTCCCAGCATCAGGGACTTTTCAAATGAGTCAGCTCTTTGCATCAGGTGGACAAAGTATTGGAGTTTCAGCTTTATCAGTCCTTCCAATGAACACCCAGGACTGATCTCCTTTAGGATGAACTGGTTGGATCTCCTTGCAGTCCAAGGAACTCTCAAGTGTCTTTTCCGACACTGCAGTTCAAAACCATCAATTCTTCTGTGCTCAGCATTCTCTATAGTCCAACCCTCACATCCACACACGACCACTGGAAGAACCATAGCCTTGACTAGACAGACCTTTGTTGGCAAAGTAATGTCTCTGCTTTTCAATATGCTATCTAGGTTGGTCATAACTTTCCTTCCAAGGAGTAAATGTCTTTTAATTTCATGGCTGCAATCACCATCTGCAGTGATTTTGGAGCCCCCAAAAATAAAGTCTGACACTGTTTCCCCATCTATTTGCCATGAAGTGATGGGACTGGATGCCATGATCTTCGTTTTCTGAATGTTGAGCTTTAAGCCAACTTTTTCACTCTCCTCTTGCACTTTCATCAAGAGGCTCCTTAGTTCTTCACTTTCTGCCATAAGGGTGGTGTCATCTTCATATCTGAGGTTATTGATGTTTCTCCCAGCAATCTTGATTCCAGCTTGTGCTTCCTCCAGCCCAGCGTTTCTCATGATGTACTCTGCATAGAAGTTAAATAAGCAGGGTGACGATATACAGCCTTGAAGTACTCCTTTACCTATTTGGAACCAATCTGTTGTTCCATGTCCAGTTCTAACTGTTGCTTCCTGACCTGCATATAGATTTCTCAAGAGGCAGGACAGGTGATCTGACATTCCCATCTATTTCAGAATTGTCCACAGTTCATTGTGATCCACACAGTCAAAGGCTTTGGCATGGTCAATAAAGCAGAAGTAGATGTTTTTCGGAAACTCTCTTGCCAGCAGATGTTGGCAATTAGATCCCTGGTTCTTCTGCCTTTTCTAAAACCAGCTTGAACATCTGGAAGTTCACAGTTCACATATTGCTGAAGCCTGGCTTGGAGTATTTTAAGAATTACTTTACTAGCGTGTGACAAGAGTACAATTGTGCAGTAGTTTGAGCATTCTTTGGCATTGCCCTTCTTTGGGATTGGAATGAAAACTGATCTTTTCCAGTCCTGTGGCCACTGCTGAGTTTTCTAAATTTGCTGGCATATTGAGTGCAACATTGTCACAGTGTCATCTTTCAGGATTTGAAATAGCTCAACTGGAATGCCATCACCTCCACAAGCTTTGTTCGTAGTGATGTTTTCTAAGGCCCACTTGACTTCTCATTGCAGGATGCCTGGCTCTAGGTGAGTGATAACACCATTGTGATTATCTGGGTCATGAACATCTTTTTTGTACAGTTCTTTTGTGTATTCTTGCCACCTCCTCTTAATATCTTCTGCTTCTGTTAGGTCCATACCATTTCTGTCCTTTATTGTGCCCATCTTTGCATGAAATGTTCCCTTGATATCTCTAACTTTCTTGAAGAGATCTCTAGTCTTTCCCATTCTATTGTTTTTCTCTATTTCTTTGCATTGATCACTGAGGAAGGCTTTCTCGTTTCTCCTTGTTATTTTTTGGAACTCTGCATTCAAATGGGTATATTTTTCCTTTTCTCCTTTGCTTTTCACTTCCCTTCTTTTCACAGGTATTTTTAAGTCCTCCCCAGACAGCCATTTTGCTTTTTTGCATTTCTTTTTCTTGGGAATGGTCTTAATTCCTGTCTCCTGTGCAATGTCATGTACCTCCATCCATAAGTTCATCAGGCAATCTGTCTATCAGATCTAGGCCCTTAAATCTATTTCTCACTTCCACTGTATAATCATAAGGGATTTGATTTAGGTCATACCTGAATGGTCTAGTGGTTTTCTCCACTTTCTTCAATTTCATCTGAATTTGGCAATAAGGAGCTCATGATCTGAGCCACAGTCAGCTTCCAGTCTTATATTAGCTGACTGTATAGAGCTTCTCCATCTTTGGCTGCAAAGAATATAATCAGTCTAATATTGATGTTGACCATCTGGTGATGTCCATGTGTAGTGTCTTCTCTTGTGTTGTTGGAAGAGGGTTTTTGCTATGACCAGTGTGTTCTCTTGGCAGAACTCTATTAGCCTTTGCCCTGCTTCATTCTGTAGTCCAAGGCCAAATTTGCCTGTTACTCCAGGTGTTTCTTGACTTCCTACTTTTGCATTCCAGTTCCATATAATGAAAAGGACATCTTTTTTGATGCTAGTTCTAGAAGCTCTTGTAGGTCTTCATAGAACTGTTCAACTTCAGCTTCTTGAATGTTTCTGGTCAGGGCATACACTTGGATTATCATGATATTGAATGGTTTGCCTTGGAAACAAACAGAGATCATTCTGTCATTTTTGAGATTTCATCCAAGTATGGCATTTCAGACTCTTTTGTTGACTATGATGGCTACTCCATTTCTTCTAAGGGATTCCTGCCCATAGTAGTAGATATAATGGTCATCTGAGTTAAATTCACCTATTCCAGTCCATCTTAGTTCACTGATTCCTAGAATGTCGATCTTCACTCTTGTCATCTCCTGTTTGACCACTTCCAATTTGCCTTGATTCATGGACCTAACATTCCAGGTTCATATGCAAGATCCATTCTTTCAAATGGCAAAATTTCACTTACCTTTATAGCTGAGTAATAGTCCACTGTGTGTTCACAGTACTATCTGAGTCAACCCATGTTACTCAATGTTACTCACATGATGAAATTTCATTAATTTTTACGGATGAGTAATATTCCATTATGTGCATATGTACATCCCATAATTTTTATCCACTCGTTTATTTTTGGACATTTGCTCCCATGTCTCAGCTACTGTAAATAATGTTCCAATGAACACTGTGGTGCATATGTCTTTTTTAATTAGTGTTTTTATTTTTTGTGTGCTGTGCTTAGTTGCTCAGTCATGTCTGACTCTTTGTGACCTCACAGACTGTAGCTTGCCAGGCTCTTCTGTCCATGGGGATTCTCTAGGGAAAAATATTGAAGTGGGTTGCCATGCCCTTCTTGAGGGAAACCCAGGTTTCTTGCATTGCAGGCAGATTCTTTACCATCTGAGCCACCAGGGAAGCCCTTATTTCTAGTAAATATCCAGAAATGAAATTGCTAGATCTATAGTATTTCTATTTTTTAATATTTTGAATAAGCTCCATATTGTCTTCCATAGTGGTTATACCAATTTCTGTTTCAACTAACAATGTATGAAGGTTCCTTTCTTCTACAGTCTTACAGTCACTCTGTTATCTTTTTGATGATAGCCATTCTGACAGGTATACAATGGTTTTTGGTGAGCTTGATTTGCATCTAACTGATTAGTGCTGTTGAACACATATCCATGTGTCTGTTGGCTATTTGTCTCTTTTGGAAATATATCTATTGAGATTCTCTGCCAGCTTTTAATGGGACTTTTTATGTTGAGTTCTATAAGTTCTTTATAAATTTTGATTATTAACTCCTTACCAAATATATTGCTTTCAGATACCTTTTCCCATTCATTAGGATTCTTTTCCATTTTGTTGATGAGTTTCTTCACTGTATAAAGTTATTTTTAGTTGGAACTTCTTTCTCAAGATTGCCTTGCTAACTGAGAGCTTTTGTGATACTTAAAAAAAAGGAATTATATGTTCTAGTACTGTGAAAAATAGCATTGGTGTTTTGATAGGGATCATACTGACTACATTTTTGAAGTTTGAACCTACAATATTTTAGGTTATGATTTTTCATAGTCTAGTCAATGTGGTCCCATATGAATTCTAGATAAGAAATTCCCATCAACTCTGATCAATGATGATATACTCTTCAATTTTGCAGTGCTGGATCAATTTACTCTGTTAAAAAAGTATTTTTCAGTGATTTTTTGTGTGTGTGTGTGTGGATAAAGAGGGCAAAGTCAGGGCAAACTGTTTGCTTAATCCTATGTTTAATCCTTCACCCCATTTATAATTTGACAGATGCATTCAAACTGAATGAAAACTCTTTCAGAATGACAGCTACATTTTCAGTAAACACTTCAACTACTATCTGAAATCTTTACCAATTAAATGTTTTATATAGGTATAAGACTAGAAATATTAGCAATAAATAATAATCAGATTTTTGGATAACCCTTAATCACATCATCCTTCACCATCTCTTTAATAATAACAAATTTTTCTGATAATATAATGCATTAATCAATTTTCCTTTTCACAAAGTGAAAACGTCCATCACTACTTTCAATTATTTTTTAGTTAAAATGTAATACAAAATGAGTTTATTGAAAGTAGAAAACATGTAAATCTTTTTGCCTCAAGTGAAATGCCTTTATGTGTAAACTGTGGATGTTTAAAAGCATCACAAGGGATTCATATATATCCATAGTAGAACTCAGCTACTTTTTTATTCTAATGCTAAGGTGAAGGAATAAAAAGCAGTTTAAAAAATATTTCAACCTCATTCTTCAATGAGAATTCTTCAAATTCTTATTTTTATTAAGGACTTATAGACTTGCAGAATTAGGTTTCCCTTTGGATGCTGAAAACCATAAAACAATATTGAAACACACAACAGTAAAAGAAAGACCAATAATCTACAAATTTACAATTTTTGTTGAGTTCAAATAAAAGCTGGGGTTCCAAGGAAACATGAAAAGAAATCCAGAGTGGCAGTCCTCTTCCAGCAAAAACAGGCACATGAACGGTACCTTTGCCATAATATAAGGAGGAAGAGGTAACTGCTATAAAAGTAGTATTTTTAAAAAACTAAAATGGCAAAAAAATTTTTACACCAAGTGTGAGTTAATGTGATAGTTAAGAATTATTGGGAAACTTTATACAATAGATTCCTGTCACTGAGTTCACAAAAGAAAAACTGAAGACACAAGTAAGAGAACTAAGAGAACCCTGTGTCTCACACACATAAAACCCAGCCTGTTCGCTAGACTTTCCTCTCATACAAAGGAAATCCCTTAAACCACTGGGGAGGGGGAAGCAGACTGTTCCATTCATAGAAGCAAGATAAAGATCCTCTGCCTGTGAGGGGGGAATAGAAAGAAAAAGTCATCTGCCCCTAGAAAAAGGGCAGGAAAACTTCCCTTCACCAAAAGCAAGGTGAACAACAGAGAGAAACTGTCATCGAGGGAGGAATAGAAGCCATAGCCATGTGATTCAGAGAGTGGAGTAAGAAACACCCTTGGGCCACCACGAGTTTGCTACTTGAAACAAGCAACATTAGCCCAGCACGTTGAGAAAGGTAAGAAATTACTACCAACACGATAAGGTGACTCTCAGGGAAATGTTGGAGCAAAGCTATTTGCCTCTAGAGGGTGTACAGTAAAGCTACTTGGACCCAGAATTCTGGACTGATGTAAACAAAGAAACAAACAAAACAAAAATAACACAGAAATTTGTCACTCTGTGGTAAGGAGCAAAAGAATATCTCCTGCCCAAGACTTCTTATCGTTTTATGGCAGATACTGACTGACAAGGGAGGAGATGCATTGAAAGTTCCATCTCCAGACCTCCCAACCACAAAATCTAAGACCACAGGCCAGAGCAAGAGAATGAGAATCCCTCTTCCATCCACCATGAGCCTTTCACTTAAAAACAGATCATGATAGTCTACTATCAAAAAGAGGGCAAGAGTGTGGAGAGAAACCCCTCAATGAAGCAGCTATGCAGGGAATACTGAAAGCTGAAGAATGAGCAGGCACAGTCTAGGGTGCACACTAAGAACAACGTAGGATCAACTCATTGCTAAAAGAATCTGAAAGATTGGTTTACCAAAGGTAACTATAATAAGAACAACATCCAAACGCAGCCCGATGACTGATCAAACTCTTCACACTAACACACTGACAGAGAGATGTACTTAATCCTCCTGGATAATTTTTACTTATTTAAGTCTCTAAGGTTTTCCTACATATACTATTTGAAATTCAAAGAATAATTATGAGACAGACAGAAAGCAAGAGAAGACAAACAACCCATTGAGATAAACTGGTCAACCAAAGAGGCAAAGCTATAAATAGAATCAGATCTTAAGATGACCTTGATATGGAGACCTTCACATTTAGACAATGAGTTATCAACATATACCTATCAGAGCGACTCAAATGGGAAAAAAAAAAAAAAAAGACAGATAATATCATGTACTGGAGAGAAGGCTAAACAACCGGAACTCTCCTCCCCAGAAAGCAAAATGACCCCGCAACTTTGAAAAACATTTTGAACAAATTGAGGAGTTTGACAGTTTCTTATAAAGTTATACACACAATTCTTGTATTAGTATGCAATTCACTTTCAGAAACCACATGTCCATATAATGCACTGTATACAAATGCTTGTAATAGCTTCCTTCAAAATTGACCAGACTTGGAACAACCTAATTGAAAATTAACTTGGAAAAGAATAAAAGTTTTGTGGTGCATCCATTTAGTAAAATACAACCCTACATGAAAAGAGTGAATGTCTTATACACTCAACAACATGACAAAAAATAAATAAATAAAAACTTAAAAACATTATCTAAGTAAAATGAACCAAACTCAAAGGTTATACATTTTATGATTATAGCTTTGACATTTCAGAAAAACTAAACTACAGAAAAATAAGTCAGAATAGAAATCAGATTCAGTGGTTGTAAGAAACTAAGGGAACTTTCTTGGGTGATGGGACTATTTCAACTTGACTCCGGTGGTGGTTACTCAACTGAATACATTGAACTCTTTACCTAAAAAAAAGGTGAATTTTGCCATTTATAAATTATGTTGTAATGAGTTTAATTTTTTTTAAATATAAGAGTTTATCAGAAGAAAACTATAAGTGTTTACAGTCAAATTTGCAGCCATTTTTGGACCTAACAAATTATCAGTTAATTCAGCCATCTGGTTAGTAAAAAAGAAATAACAAAATGGTTAAAGAGTTTTGTCTACATGATACCAGCTAACAACTACTATATGGCCATGTGTTTTCTTTTCTGAGAGTGAACATGCTAATACAAGAATTGCATGTATAACTTTATAAGAACCTGTTAAACTCCTCAATCTGTTCAAAATGCTTTTCAAAGTTGTGGGGTCATTTAATCTAAGATTTTTGCATTTAAATGTATGTGGCAAAGGTTGCCTTAAAATCAATCCATGATGAAACAGGTATGGGGCATATATACTGGCCAAGTACCATAGGTTCCCTCAGCTAGGGCACAGTTCCCATAACTCAGTTGTTCAAATGATGTTCATGATTCACAAATCATGACTGGTATCTCTAAAAGTAACATAATTTTCTTTGGGGTGTGAGTTAAAACAGTATAAGCAATGGGACCTGATTAACAGGAATAGTTGTAGCATTTGTGATGCATAGCAAATAAGCAATTTTTCCATCCATCTTGAGAGCTAATGCCAGTCTGAAACTTAAAATAATTTTAATCTTTACATACAACTTTATATGTTTTGTCATTCTGAAGAATTTGTACAGAAAATTAAGTCAGCTGATACTGTTCACTGAAATGCAAAATTTTAGAAAATATGCCAAATCTGATTTTCCTTACAATTACAAATATAGGCAAAAGTGACATCTGAGTTGTTACAATTTGGAGGAAAGGATGAGAGAGAGAGAGATTACTTTCTCACCTCATGTCCAGTGATGAGACCATCTTGAGATTCTTAAGAGATATTGTGTGTACTTTCATGTTGTTGTTTACACTCATTAATTTGTAAAGACAAATCTAAGGCGTGCAAAATCAGTTTTAAAGTTTAACAGAGTTAAACTGATATTAAAACCTGATTAAAAAAAAAACTAGGAGGATAAACACGAGTGAAAATACTATTTGTTGTCACCTATAAGTGAATTTTCAAAATAGTCTTACTGTTATTTTTCTTATATTTCCTTTTCAGGTGTCATTTGGATTACTGCCTAATGACTATTAGAATATCCTGCAACTTGGTTGATCACTGTTGCAGAATGAGGAGTAATAGTAATTCACTGTAACATTTGTAATGGGATGTTAAAACTTTGATTAGAAGTCAAAAGGATTAAAAAGAAAAACTGAGTATGAGGGGGAAAGTCCTCATATTTTACAATCAACTAGATCACAATTGTTTCCATAACTCTTAAATACCTCAACCAGATGAATGGTGTAATGCAGCAGGGACTAGCTTCATGGAAGACAATTTTCCCATGGATCAGGGACGTGGGGACAGTTTCGGGATGAAACGAGCACATAACTTTTATTTTTTTTATTTTTATTTATTTATTTATTTATAATTTTATTGCCATACATCAACATGAATCTGCCATGGGTGTACACGTGTTCCCAATCCTGAACCTGAGCACATAACTTTTATTGTGCACTTTATTTCTGATTATTACATCAGCCCCATCTCAGATCATCAGGTATTAGATCCCGGAGGTTGGAGACCCCTATTGTAAAGGGAGAGTTTAAGGAGATTTCTTTGGAGAGAGATGCTGCCGTTCTATTATTCTCTAGTCCCTATCCTTTAATCCGCCAAGGTGGCAGGAAAGAGAGAATAGAAGGGTGCTTTTTACCTCAACTCTTGGAGATGGGGCTTTGCCTTGGGTATCTAAGAGATCTTTGAATTCTTGTTTTTTTCCAAATGTGCAAAACTCACTCATGAGAAAGTCTCACATCTGACAAAGCTAAAGTAGACCCTGGTGGCAGAATACTTAGTGGGAGTTGATTTCCTCTATTTGACCTCCCAGACTGAGGCAGAGAGTTTACAAATCATCTGGGGGGGGCATATGTGGATCACACAGGGGAGTGTGTTACCTTCGGGATGTTTGCAATCTGGTTGGTTACAGGGACTCTAACAATAAGATGAAGGACAGGGACTGGTTGTTCAGGGACACAGAGTCACACACATAGAGTTTTATGCCTCTTGGCCAAGGGAAATGTCATTAGAGAGATCCAGCAGAACACCTCCAAATAGCTTGCATGTATACACACAAACACATACACATATACATGCCCCAACAGTGACTTTTAAAGACATGACTGGTTCAGAGAGAGGTCAATTTATAATATAACTAGATCACATAAGTCCTTTGCTCTCTCATCATTCCTAGGGGCTTCCCTGGTGACTCACACGGTAAAGCATCTGTCTGCAATGCAGGAGACCCAGGTTCGATCCCTGGGTTGGGAAGATTCCCTGGAGAAGGAAATGACAGCCCACTCCAGTATTCTTGCCCGGAAAATCCCATGGATGGTGGAGCCTGGTAGGCTACCATCCATGGGGTTGCAAAGAGTTGGACACAACTGAGCAACTTCACTTCACTCACTTCACTGTCATTCCTAACCAGTCTTATTCTCTCACCTCTTCCTATCAATGCTGAGATGTGAGTGGGCATTGGAAACTCACTAGCAAGCTAGGAGGCATGGCAAGAAAAAGAAATGCATGGCACAGAAATAATGAATCAAAGTTACCTTTCTTTCCTTTTTTTCTGGCCAGAAAACAACATGAGTGGGAAGCAGGGAAGATCTGATGATACACTGAATTTTCAGATGGTAAAGAATCTGCCTGCAATGCAGGAGATCCAGATTCCATCCCTGGGTTGGGAACCCCAGGAGAAGGAAATCACAACCCACTCCAGTATTCTTGCCTGGAGAATTCCATGGACAGAGGAGCCTGGTGGGCTACAGTTAGTAAGATTGCAAAGAGTCAGATACAACTGAGCGAATAACACTTTCCCTTTCATATATGTATATGTGGTGGAGTGATCATGCTAATTACCAAACTGAGGCTGTGCTTCTGACTTAATATGACAGAGAGATCCGGCTATTGCAGAAAGGACTGGGATTTGACCAAGTTTTTCTATAGGGTAGGAATATTCACACTACTGAATACATTTTAATAGTCAATGAAAGGCAAAAATAAAATTATGCTTTAGATAGGTTAGAGTCACATTATTTGACCTATTTATTATACAGACAATGACTATTATCACTCCCTAAAAATCCTCTCAAAAAGACTAGTTTCAAGGGAACTTGCTCAGCTGGCGTTGCGGTATTAACTGTCACCACAATTTGAGCTAGATAACCATTTTAGAGCTCTCATAGTAAAATCTGCCAAGACTGATTTATCAAATTTTTATTTTTTATCAGAAATTTGTATTAACCTAAGCAAAAGTACAATTATAGTCAATGATTATAATAGCAGTCCTAGGTTAACAGAGGATTCTCAAGTGGTTTCTGAAGTAATAAAGATTATTTAATGCTAAGAATAATTAAGCAACTAGGTTGGATGTATTTCTTTCAATTCATGCTGAAACTTGACATTTATTTAACATGTGCAAAAAGTTCTATTGATCATAATTTTAATGCAACAATCATATTTGTAATAATATTTCATTGGTACTTTGGAGATTATGAAGTCTGTCTCCCGTACAATGTCACGAACCTCATTCCATAGTTCATCAGGCACTCTATCTATCAGATCTAGGCCCTTAAATCTATTCCTCACTTCCACTGTATAATCATAAGGAATTTGATTTAGGTCATACCTAAATGGTCTAGTGGTTTTCCCTACTTTCTTCAATTTGAGTCTGAATTTGGCAATAAGGAGTTCATGATCTGAGCCACAGTCAGCTCCTGGTCTTGTTTTTGTTGACTGTATAGAGCTTCTCCATCTTTGGCTGCATAGAATATAATCAATCTGATTTCGGTGTTGACCATCTGGTGATGGCCAATTCTATTTTTTTATGAATTAATATATTTTAGAACCTAGATTTCACATTCATGCCAACTTTTCAGAGGAAAAAAAAAGACATTTATTGACTTAAAGTGTTGTTTTTTTTTTTCCCAAATATCTCATACACTTTATGAGAAACATCAATAACTATGAGAAATATACAAACTAAACATGAATTGAACCAATGTTTTCAGGACTCAAATCTCCAACAAACTTTGGGAAAACATCTTATTGATAATCAACAAGAGTCAGTGTATACCAACAGGCTATAACCTTGCTACTCAGCAGGACAACAATATCCATTAGATTCTCAAGAGTTGCAAGTGCTTGCAAATCTCTACTTCACAGTTTTAATTAGGAAATGTCTCATGGCTGACAAATGTATTCATTATTTCCTTTAATGGTTGGTCAGAGTCTACATCTCCCAGAATCTTTAGAGCTCTTCTTTGTGAAAAAGTTGGAGTTAATGACAGAAAAATGAGACTGATATTCACCTGCAATCTAATAGCAGATAATAAAGGCTTGTTCTTAATTTTAAAATGTTTTCCAAGGCATAATGACTATGTTATGTTCAAGGGAACTTCCTAACTTTCATAATTTATTGATGATATCTCACCATGTTTATTTCATCAACTATAACACTCAATGAGACACTTGAAATTCTTAAAGATTTATATAATGGTAAAGTTCATTGGAATCCAAGAGCAAATGGTGATCTCCAGAAACAAAAATTATATTCTTACTCTCAGGTAGGTGTCATTTGAAGGCAGATAACATCCTATAATCTGTTTTGAGTGGCTACCCTATTGGTTAGAATAGAGGCCTGGGAATATTTTTAGAATTCTGAAGTGTGTCTTAAGTTGGTGGTTGTGTGTGTGTGTGTGTGTGGTGGCAGTGGGGGTAGCAGTTAAATATTACAATGATGGAGTATCAATTAATAATTTATGGCTCAGGTATAATATTATATATTTCCACACAAATCTGGAGGAACTGTTAGATTCTAAAACCCTCCAGGGCAGTATGAAGACACTGGAGATGAGACTGAGTGAAGAATACAGTTTAACCCTTCAGATGCTGGACAAGCAATCACAAAAAATCACATAAATACACCCTTTGATACTTTGATTGTATGCCAACAGATTTAAACACATCAATTGGAAGATGTTTTGCCAGAGAGACTGTCTCCTCTTCCTCATGGCTACATTTCTACTCCTTTCAAAAAAGAAAGCCTATCTTACGTGCTGCCCGAAGTTATTCACTGTTCTCTAACTTAATGGATTCTGTCTTCAGTTAAAGGAAGACTCTGAGGTGTGGAGATGTCTACTCACTTCAGATCTCAATCAAGTAGAATCTACCTTAAGAAGTATTAATATGTAAGTTCAGAATAGCAAAGTGCTAAGAGCATAGACTTTGCATTAGTTCCTGTGGCTATTATTACAAATTAACACAAACTTGGTGACCTCAAGCCTACAGTTTAATTATGGGGGCTATTGAAACTACAGTTTTTCTGTTGTAGCTGCAGGCATTAATAACTTTCAAACTCAGGAAAAAAGGTTTTTTAATCTACCTTAAGAAGTATTAATATGTAAGTTCAGAATAGCAAAGTGCTAAGAGCATAGACTTTGCATTAGTTCCTGTGGTTATTATTACAAATTAACACAAACTTGGTGACCTCAAGCCTACAGTTTAATTATGGGAGCTATTGAAACTACAGTTTTTCTGTTGTAGCTGCAGGCATTAATAACTTTCAAACTCAGGAAAAAGGGTTTCAGTGTTTTTTTAATATACTTTAAGGATAGGAAACAATGTGAAAGATTAGTTTAACATGCCTTCTATTTGGATATATGTATCCCAGTAGAATTAACTTATATAGCTTAAAAACAAGTACTGCACTAATAGAGTATATGCAATTATAAATCGAATACTAAGTTATCATTTTCATATTTTTCCCTTTCTGCTGAAATTCTAATTCATTCTGTCATGAAAAATGAATCTTGGATAACACAACAAGAAGATCAACATTAATTCAATCTTATAAAGAACATCTGTCTTATTCTGTTAGAGAAAGCAATGATTATGTCCATAAGAACTGTTACCAAGGCTATTGCCCTGGAATCATACCCCAGGCCCACCCTCCCAGTGCATGCATGTGTGCTAAGTCCCTTCAGTCATGTTTGACTCTTTGTGATCCAATGGACTTTATCCCACCAGGCTCCTCTGTCCATTGGATTCTCCAGGCAAGAATACTGGAGTGGGTTGCCATGCCATCT
Source organism: Cephalophus harveyi (assembly GCA_006410635.1). Taxonomy (NCBI): domain Eukaryota; kingdom Metazoa; phylum Chordata; class Mammalia; order Artiodactyla; family Bovidae; genus Cephalophus; species Cephalophus harveyi. The sequence continues at coordinate 212,677 of SJYT01050319.1, read as the reverse complement.
CCCAGGGGATCTTCCCAACCCAGGGAACAAACCCATATCTCTTATATCTCCTGCATTGTTAGGCAGGTTCTTTACCACTAGCTCCACCTGGGAAGTCTTCCTTCCAGGTAACTTTGCAGAAAATCACAACTAACCATACCCTCTAGTTGTTCACAGCAGAGAAACAAGAATCTCACTATAAGAAAACTGTTGCAAACAGGTTCAACTTCAAAAGTGAGATGAATGTCACCCTGCATTTCATTACCATCCTGTATTTCTAAGACCCCTGTCTGTCTGTCCATGATGATGTGAGCCGCTTCCAGCCAAGAGAGACCAGAGGACCATTCAAGGATAGAAAAGAGGTAACACCCTAGTTCCAGGAAGAACCCGCCTATTCCCACAAAACCAGTACATATGCTTCCCCGTCATTAGCCTTACCCTTAAAATCTTGCCTTAATTGTACCCTGGGTGAGCTGAAACCTGGTACTCTGTGACATCCTAAGAGGAGTGGAATGGGGTAGGAGGTGGGAGAGAGGTACAGGAGGGAGGGGGCAAACACATATCTATGGCTAATTCATGTTGTTGTACAGCAAAAACCAACACAATATTGTAAAACAATTATCCTCCCATTAAAAATAATTAATTAAAAAAAAGCCTTTTGGGCAAGAAGTTGATTTGTGATTAACTTCCTATCTCTCCATTCTCTGGTCATTGAATAATGAATGATTGTGTTGCTTCAATCTCAGCTGCAGTTTCGTTTTTGACTGTGCAGATCCAAATGGGAGAAGAACCCTCCCCACTGAGGCAGTGGGCCAGGCTGTGTTGAGGTTCAGGTTGAGGGTTCATAAGACCTAATTCGGTAACAGAATGACTGTAATGGACTGACACTTTTGGTAACGGTCTGACTGTTTGCAACCCCACAGACTATACAAGTCGGACAAATAAATAAATCTAGCAATTAACTAAAAGAGATCAAGAGTATAAATGTTACCAGAATTTGGCAAAAGTAATGAAGAGTAAAATAAAAGACTAGTAAATATTTTGTCCTTATGGAAAGTCTAAATTTTTTTAAATCACTAATATGTCTTCATTTCATAGATATTTTCCATAATTATTGAGATATTTGCAAATACCTCAAATGAATAAGTTTTGCTTTCTTACTCATTTAACTATGTAATGTTTTAATCCACAATATTACACAAAGACTATAAGATATGTCACATTTAGGTAGTTTTCAATAAAATTAGAGAAAAACAAAATCCAAAAAATGAATAAAGATATGTATTTTCCTTGAAGTGCTGTTTTTTTTTTCTTGTATACAAAGAATCTGAGCTTGTAGAGGATATGACCAAGATGTTTATGTTTGATGTAAAATCAGCAAAATCATGAAGCCTAGTACTTCGAACTGTGCAAATTTATCTAAGACTCAGATTTCTATTAAGCTTACAAAATCATTTCTCAAACCAACCATTAGTTCTCAGTCTTCAGGTTAGTTGCTAGACAATCTGGTTAAATAGTGAACACATACAGAACTTAACTTTTCTGATCCCAAGAATCACAAGTTGTCATTTGCCAAATGTAAGTTCTGTTCTGACATGCTAATTTTGTAGCATAATGTCTATTACTATTCTCCTTACTGATAGGAAATAATGTAAACTAACAAAAAATGATATTAAGCTATACCTTCTCTAGGATTATCAAGATACTAAATATATATTCAGGTATGACAATCAACAAAATGTTCTTATAACCTTCCTGCTGCCAATGCATCACTGTACAGAACATGCCTGGCAGTCAGACAGCTATTTGAGTTGACCTCTGTTGCTATGGTAGAATATACAAAACTCCAATGTCACTGAGAAGATATGGTTATCAAAATTAGAACTGTTAGCTGGAACATTCATTCATAGCACAGGAATTGATACTTTTTGAAAAGAAACCAAGAATCCTCTATATTACATTTTAGTCACTCTTAAAAATGTCTAGGTCAAAACAAGAGCAATCCAAATGTATGTACTTCAAATATGTAAGTTCATTGTCCTTCTAAACTTGTCAGGTTCCTATTGTCTGTTATTGCATTTCAGAGAAAAGTAGGCAGACAGCCTCTGCCTCGTTCAATTTAGAGTAAAAATCTTAACTCTAATTAGACACTCCTTGGGTGTTTAAGTCATGGTAAGTTTATATTGCCTTAATCAGTAAACTATAACAAAGACAAAAACGAGGATATTCTTCATTTTAGGACTTCATTTGTCACTTGCAGAAGGTATAGCTTTTATCATTAAAGGTTTGGGTTAAAGTGAACATGCAGTGAATGAATCATCTTCTTAGGCTGCCCCCAATTCCTCTACAAGACAGGAGACACCACCATTCATTACCACTCATGCTGTAAATAATTTTAGTCTATTTCTCTACTTTTCTCTACTTTTTTTCTACTTTTCTCTTCTTCCACTATCTGATTCACTCTACTCCACTACCAGATTGATTCTCCAAAATATCTTTTCATTCACGTTATTCCTTGGCTAAAAATTATTTCCTCTTACCCCTTCAGGATTCTATCCAAGCCCTTTCACCTCACCTTTAAGGCTTCTGATATCACCACCTTTTGGGACCCACAGCTGCTCAGTCATCATTACTTGTAAATTAAACCTACATTAGTGGCCTATTTAATGTTCCTCTCATCCTCTTTCTTGAGTATGTCTTTTGGTGTTTTGTTTTGTTTTCTCATGGAATTCCTGATGCTGAAGTATCCTCCACTCCCCTTTGATATTCTTCCTTTAAGCTCTAGATCAAATACCACTTTCTTCACAAAAAAGTTCTCTGAGAATCCCCACGTAAAGACAACTCTGGGACTTCCCCCATGGTCCGGTGGTTAAGAATGAGCCTTGCAATTCAGGGGATGCAAGTTTGATTCCTGGTGAAGGACTATGATCCCACATGTCGGGAAGCAACTACTGAGCCTGCATGCCTCTGTGCCACAACTGGAGAGTCCCGTGTGCACTGCAGTGAAAGATCTCATATGTTCAGTAAAGATTCCACATGGCACAACTAAGACCAAATGCAGCCAAACTAAAAAAGCACATATACATTAAAAAAAAATCTTGAAAAAAAAGATATCTCTTACTTCCTGTGTATTCTTATTACAAAGACATTCTCCATTAATCATGCATCTCTTTGGGCCAGCTCTGAACTTGTTAATTTAAATGCTACAAAGTCTTTATATTTTGGAGACGCTTATATTATCTCCAAAGGTAGATTATGAACTCCTTGAAGACAGTAGCCATTTCTTAACATTTGTTTTATCTCCTCGGATAGCTAGTACAGTGTCCTTCATATAATAAGCATATGATTAATGTCCTTAAATCAAGCAGTTTTTAAATATTTGAGAAGTAAGCAAACTGTATATGTGAGGAAACTGAGGTCCAGAATCATTAGCAACATGCCTAAAGGTAACTAGCTGTCAAAGATATAGCGTGTCTGATTATTACAGATATTTTCTACTCATATAAAAGTTATATAATTTTGTTAATTGGTTGGTTGTTCTAAGCCAAGCAATTTATGAAACTCACTGATTTTAATAAAGTATATGCATACATACTTATATACATGCAATAACATGTATTTACAATAAAAATAGATACAAAAATTTCTCTGCAGATAATTGGATATTTCAAGAGTAACTCTAAAGAACTCTATACACAATGTCTTATAAAATAAAAAACAATATGCAAGAATTGTGATGACAATGGGGACACTGATATTTTTAATGCATTTTGAGCAACATGACCAATATCCTAGTAAGAATCAAGTATTAAAGAGTCTCTGATGTCCTGTTAAATCTTATGTTCTACTGTATAGCATTGTAAGCATAAAAGTGTAAATCTACATTTCCCATGAAGGTGGATACATTGCTCAATTTAATTCCCATAATATTTAAAGCATAGAGGACAATTGCAATTCTATTTTACAATGAAAGTTTTAATAAGCTGATATGTGGAAAAAGCATTAGAAATATTAGTACTAAAGAAAATGAAATTAACAAATATTTTTAAATCAACAGTCACTTGGGTTCTTCTTATATTTAGCTTGACAGACATTAGATTTATCCTTTTAAAATGCTTTGTCTGTAGGCAGTCTGAAATCTGTGTTATGCATTGTCACTTACCATCTTTCAGGATGGTTTCTCTCTCTGTGCCATCTATTTTCTGCCGGCCAATTAGGAAACTGGTGGTGTCAGCAAAGTAGATATAACTGGTTTCTGCATGAAAATCTAAAGCACGTGGGTTTACCAGATTCTCTATGGGGATCATGTATTCATCAGCTATTTTGGTATTCAAGTCCATTCCTCTAACAATTCCTGGGCGTCCTTTCCCATAAAAGAGGAACAACTCATTCTTTGGTCCTGCAGAAGAAAGATTACAAACATAAACAACTGATGCTGCCTAATCTTCTTTACAATGCATAATGCCACTGTTTAATTAACTGGTACAATTAGTGTTCTTTAAATTCAATACCAAAAATTAAACCCTAAAATATGCCAAGTGTATCTTGATGTAAGAAGGCCAGCCAGCTAACTGTATTACTTTAATTCAAACAGAAATTACTTCCATGAATAGGTTATATTAAGTTAATTATTCTTTTGTCTGTAACTGTCTATGTAGCAAAAACATGATAAATAATTGATAACTTGTGATGGACAGGGAGGCCTGGCGTGCTGCGATTCATGGGGTCACAAAGAGTTGGACACGACTGAGCGACTGAACTGAACTGTAAAAAGGACATTTATGGAAACATCCAGCACATTTAATTTTACAACTCATTACAATCTATCTAACACATCTGTAGATACTAACTGTAGCGCTCATTATGTTTGACAATGTTGAAAACTTCAGAATATTTAAAACATGCCCCCTACTCAGAATTTGCATTGCAGACTGACAAGGGAAGCAAAAATAATCACACACTATCAAATAACTTGCACTGAATATATTAGTTTGTATGAACATGTGATTTATTTCTTTAAGAAATGAAATCAAATGCCAGTTACAGCATCACTTCCTCTTCCATATCTTAATTAGAACTTTAGAGGTTAATGCTGTTTGCCAGTTCAGTTCAGTTCAGTTCAGTTCAGTCGCTCAGTCGTGTCCGACTCTTTGCGACCCCATGAATCGCAGCACGCCAGGCCTCCCTGTTCATCACCATCTCTCGGAGTTCACTCAGACTCACATCCATCTGACCTGCATACAGATTTCTCAAGAGGCAGGTTAGGTGGTCTGGTATTCCCATCTCTTTCAGAATTTTCCACAGTTTATTGTGATCCACACAGTCAAAGGCTTTGGCATAGTCGATAAAGCAGAAGTAGATGTTTACAACACAGTCTTTATCAAAAACTAAAGAAAACAAAATCTGTGTCCTGGGTTAAAATGCCAGAATCAAGGAAGTTTTTTCTAGAGAACGAATGAACTTATTTTGACGTTTATATGAAACTACATGCAAGGCTCTCCTATTGCTAGGGCACATTATACTTAGTTTAGTTATATAATTTGAAGGGAAAATTTCATACCGAAAGGAAAACATAGAAAGTTTCATTAAAACTGAGGATACATAAGACTATTATATTTGAATAAATATATCATAAATGTGATTCCTAGTAAAGTAACTACATTATTAAAATTTGGAGGAAAAAACAAAGTAATTACTCATAAACACAACACCTTCAATGCAAACTATATTATCATTTTATATATATTCTCTCTTATTTTCTTTCAAAATTAGTGTTAATGAATATGGTGCTGTGCTTAGTTGCTCAGTCATGTCTGACTCTTTGCGACCCCATGGACTGTAGCCCACCAGGCTCCTCTGTCCATGCGGATTATTCAGGCAAGAATAATGGAGTGGGCTGCCACGCCCTTCTCCAGGGGATCTTCCCAACCCAGGGATCGAACCCAGGTCTTGCACACTGTAGGTGGATTCTTTACCATCAGAACCACCAGGGAAGCCCATATTAAATATATAGCATATATAATTGTAAAATTTAAAGAATAAAAATAAAATATATCTCATGTACCTAGCACAGATCTTAAGAGTATCTCCAGGATGTTAGAATGCATGCACATGTCCCAAATCTATTCCCTTCCATTCCAGAGACAACCAATTTCTCTGGTAATATATAATATGGTTATTGTGTTTATTATTTAATTTTTAGAAGTTTTGGCACATACATTGTTTGTATTTCTCAACAGTAGATTGTTTGACTTTTGCCTGTTTGAACTGCATGTGTGCTATGAGTTGATTTTATTCTTATTATATACTTGATATTCATCTCTGCTTGTTATAGTTCTTATTCATTCATTTTCACGGATATATTATATGCCTCTGTGTGACTATTTTTAATTTATCTAGCTATTCTCCTAATGCACATTAGTAAGAAGAGGATACTTTTGCATTGTTTTCATTACTAAATCTTAGCATTAAAATATATCCTATATTGATCCATTATTTTAAGTCTTAACATTTCTTAAGTATAGTCAGTCTAATATATGATAATTTATCAAATCATTCCTCAGTTGGTTTTATCTTCCTCTTGTAATAACACTTAGATATGCATTTTTTCAACTTGATATTTTATATATTTTCTTAGATGATCCCTCAGTATATATTTCTAAAACTGGAATTACTGGTTGAATAATATTAACAGCCCTCTTCTTCCTCATTACTCTTACAACCACTCAGTGTTTACCTAATTTTTATTTTTTAAAAACAATATCATTGTACACTATTAAAAAGTAAATTCATTTGAAGATTAGCATTCCTGTGCATTTCCTACCAACATTATATACATACTTTATTTTTTAAACCAGATCTTAACTATGCATTTTAGCACTTAAAAAAGTTTAACAATATTTTTTTCTGTTATTAAAAGATCTTCAAAACGTTCTTTTTCAGTGGCAGTATCACATTAGAGAGGCAGTATCAATGGCAGTATATTGTCAGAGAGGCAATATAATATGGTTAGCTCCTTACCTATTTTAGGACATTTAGATGGTTTCTGGGGTTTTGTTATCATACATGCATTTACAATGGATTTCTTTAGTCAAAAGTAGATGCTAAAGGATGTTATCAGTTTTGTGTCTTTTGTATGTATTATCAAATGTCTTCCAATAGTGATATCAATTTATAATATATAATATAGTATATAATATATAGATTTTCCAGTTCTATTAGTAATGCATAAGAAAACTGGTTTCTCAATACTCATTTTTGCTAACATTTATTTCTTCTAACATGTATTTATTTTTAATTGATGCTTTAATTAGCAATTGGTAGACCTCATCAGTTTAATACGTGTGTACGTATGCATGCATATTTTAAACAAGAACAGTAACTGTTTTCCCATTGTTTTATTCATTTTTTTTTTTTTTCCAATCATTGGGTACCTTAACTTTCTTCTAATGTGTTTTCTTCTATTATAGACAATTGAAAACTAAAAATTACACTCCACAGACACTAATATAGCCATGGCCCTAATTTTTATTTGAGTACCTAAATCAAAGTTGAGTTAGTACTTGAGTTTGGAATGTGAAAATGTGACCATCTTTGGCTGCTTCTGCTGGTATTCATCTAATGGAGAAACTGAATTTTTCCACATTAATCTTCTATTGTACATATCAAGCGGCAAGGAAAAAGGCATCTTTTGATTGCGTTTTGCTTTGTTTGCAAGTATATTTAATTTCTGAAACTAATAGTTATGTTGCAGACTTCTTAATCAGTAGAACTCAGCTAAAATTGTGTTTTTGAAGTTATCATTGCCATTTGTGGCCTCCTGATACCCTAGCTTCTGATGGTGCTAAGTGTTTCAGCTTAAGCCAGGCTAATCTGTGATGGCTATAAAAGGAAAGTCAGTCTAGAAGCTGCTGCTTCAGGCACCTCAATGATTTTTAAGTACCTATCTATTTGTGTTTGATCCTTTCTGCTTAAAATAGATTTTATTGTTTCTGTTAATTTAAATGTTAATTTAATTTACCTTGATTGAGGGCTTCCCAGGAGCACTAGTGATAAAGAATGTACCTGCCAATTCAGGAGACATAAAGGATGCTGAGTTGGATTCCTGAGTTGGAAAGATCCCTTGAAGGAGGAAATGGCAACCAATCCAGTATTCTTGCCTGGAAAATCCCATGGACAGAGGAGCCGGGAGAGCTTTACAGTCCAGAGTCACAAAGAGTCGAGCCTGACTGAAGCAACTTAACACGCACGCAGGTACTTTGATTGATCACTGTGTTAGAGACAACTGAAGCTGATGAAACTCTGCTCTTAAATTTTTCCTCCAAGCATGTATGCATATAAAGTTGAGTTAGTACTCAGGATGTACTAGCTTGAGTTGGGAGTGTGGAAATGAAACCACCTTTTTGTTGCTTCTGCTGATATACATACACCTAGTGGTCGGAGAAGGCAATGGCACCCCCCTCCAGTACTGTTGCCTGGAAAATCCCATGGACGGAGGAGCCTGGTGGGCTGCAGTCCATGGGGTCGCGAAGAGTCGGACACAGCTGAGCGACTTCACTTTCACTTTTCACTTTCATGCATTGGGGAAGGAAATGGCAACCCTCCCCTCCCCCCCGCCCAGTGCTCTTGCCTGGAGAATCCCAGGGATGGGGGAGCCCGGTGGGCTGCCGTCTATGGGGTCGCACAGAGTCAGAAACGACTGAAGCGACTTAGCAACAGTAGCAGTGGTGGAGAAACGATTTTTCCACATCCCTCTTTTTCTTTTGTGTATGTCAAGAGGAAAGGAAGAGGGTCTTTTTGTTTGGTTTGCATGTATAACAAACATGTATATGCACATCTACACACGCACGTAGAGAAGGGGACGACAAAGGATGAGATGGCTGGATGGCATCACTGACTCGATGGACGTGAGTCTTGAGTGAACTCCGGGAGTTGGTGATGGACAGGGAGGCCTGGCGTGTGGCGATTCTTGGGGTCACAAAGAGTTGGACACGATTGAGTGACTGAACTGAACTGAAGTGTGCATGTTTATATTTTTGTATGACATGCCATCACTTTCCAAGTGGTAACCAGAGTGGCTTAAAGGCTGGTTACACACACACACACACACACATGTGCAAGCATACACACATGCACACACACACACACACACACATCTCCTATCTTGAGGCTACTGACACAATGTCCTCAATTATCTAGAGTACTTCTTGAACATCAGAGTTGGTGTCTCTATAATATTCCTAGCATTTGCTACAAAGTTAGAAATTTTAAAACAGTACAAAAATGCATATATTTTATCACAGTTAAGCCTTTTGGGTTCTTAATTTAAAAGTACTTATGCTATGAATTCTAACCACTTAGATTTAAAATTATAATAAATTTAGAGGTCTCATCTCACCATCTTTATCAAGCCAATGGCAAGAAAGTAAAAGAGATGGCAGGACAGTGACCACAGAAAGAGAGCACAGACAGAAAGAAAAGGTCATGATGAAAGAAAGATAAATATAAAAAAGTATGGTTTTGGGGAAACATTTAAAGACTGTTAGTATCAACATGGATACCATTTCTATGAGGGATATTAATATTATATCTGATTATGAAGACCTTAATTATACTTGTGCAAAATTTAAACTTAACAAAAGTTAAGAACAATTAAATATACACTGTAAAAAGCAGACATCATAACCTTAAAAATTATGGTATTTGGGAAACAGACTGATAGTCTCTACATGGATACCATCTCTATGAGGAACATTAATACTATATCTGATTATGAACAATTAAGAACAATGAAATTTTTTGGCATATATCAGAAATAAAACAAAGGTCTAGCTACTAGAAAGCTTTTCAACAAAATTATTAAAAAGATTGATATTTAATTAGTATAGCTCTAGTTACATGGAAAATGAACTAATAAAATAAATTTCACCCCCCAATGCTGGTAAGGTGAAGTGTTACTTTATGTGGATTTCTGTTGGACTAAACAACACACTTATTATTAGAAGCAGCATCTTGGTTCAGAAAAGAGAAAATCTGGCCAACCAATGATTGAGGCTCATTAGATCACAAACATTTTTTAGATAATAAGGAAAGGATTTCCTAAAAATCTTCCCTAAAGTATGTTTCCCAAAGACCCCAAATTTAGTGACTCTACAGTCCAATTAGCTTTCTCATTCACATTACCATGTACATACAAAAGAAAAAATAAACCTAAATATTGATTTTGAGAAAAATGACTAGTATACATTTCACAGTGAATTTGACCTGGTGAAAGCTCACATTTAGCTGACGTTGATGCTCCTAATTAATACTAAGAATCCTACTCTGAAGCATTAGCTGCTGGCAAATGTTTGATTTTCAATAACATACTTTTGCATGACCTGCCATCACTTCCCAAGTTGAAGCCAGTCCTGCAGCGACAGGTCCGTGTTTTGTAACTGCTGCTGAGCAGACAGATGTGTGAACATCCCCCTGGCATTCCATATGGATCCACTTCACACGCATGGCTTCTGACTACAACAAATGAAAAACAGCATGCTTGAAATTCTCCAAAGGAGATATAATTACATGCATCAGTATGTTGAAACTTTGACAGCACAGAAGAGGGAATTCTAGAAAAAAAAAAATCTACCTACTCAACTATATCATATCATAATCAATTGGAAAGAGTTTAAACCCCATGGAAGGTAGGGATTTGCCCAAATACTCCTAAGGCTACCTTTAAAAAAAATTGTAAGAGGCAAAATGCTTTTATATTAATTTAACCTGTGAACATGCAAACCAAAGAAAAGTAACATGATTTTTTGGTACATGTTTATCACACTTAAAAAAAATACATTTCTGTGACAAGTACAAAAAAATACTGTTAAAATATCCCAGGTTTGTACTTAAAGCAGAAAAGGATTTCTTCTGAAATAATCTACTATTAGACTTAGTGACTGACTTACTGACACCACAAAGTGTCTGACTCTTTGCAAGCCCATGTACTATAGCATGCCAGGCTTTGCTGTCCATCACCAACTCCTGCAGCTTGCTTAAACTCATGTTCATTGAGTCGGTGACTCCATCCAACCATTTTATCCTCTGAGGTTCCCTTCTCCTCCTGCCTTCAATCTTTCCCAGTATCAGGGTCTTTTCACATGAGTCAGTTCTTTGCATCAGGTGGCCAAAGTATTAGAATTTTAGCATTAGCATCAGTCCTTTCAATGAATATTCAGGACTGATTTCCTTTAGGATTGACTGGTTTGATCTCCTCGCAGTCAGAGACTCTCAAGTGTCTTCTCCAACAAAACAGTGCAAAAGAATCAGTTCTTCAGTGCTCAGCTTTCTTTATGGTCCAACTCTCACATCCATACATGACTACTGGAAAAACCATAGCTTTGACTAGATGGACACTTATCAGCAAAGTAATGTCTCTGCTTTTTAATATGCTGTCTATATTTGTCATAGCTTTTCTTCCAAGGAGCAAGTGTCTTTTAATTTCACAGCTGCTGTAACCATCTGCCATGATTTTGGAGTGCAAAAAAAAAAAAAAAAAAAAATAGTCTTTCACTGTTTCTATTGTTTTCCCATCTGTTTGCCACTAAGTGATGGGACCAGATGCCATGATCTTGGTCTTTTTAATGTTGAGTTTTAAACCAAATTTTTCACTCTCCTCTTTCACTTTCAAGAGTCTCTTCAGTTCCTCTTCACTTTATGCTGTAAGGGTGGTGTCATCTGAGCATTTGAGGTTATCGATAATTCTCCCAGCAATCTTGATTCCAGCTTGTGCTTCATCCAGTCCTGCATTTCGTATGATGTACTTTACATAGAAGTTAAATAAGCAGGGTGACAATACACAGCCTTGATGTACTCTTTCTGGTTCTGTTACTTCTTGACCTACATACAGACTTCTCGGGGTCAGGTCAGATGGTCTGATATTCTCATCTCTTTAAAAAAATTTCCACAGTTTGTTGTGAAAACTCACTTCAGTATTCTTGCCTGCAAAATCCCATGGACAGAGGAGCCTGGTGGGCTACAGTTCATGGCAAAGAATTGGACATGACTGTCCATCACCAACTCCCAGAGTTCACTCAGACTCACCTCCATCGAGTCAGTGATGCCATCCAGCCATCTCATCCTCTGTTGTCCCCTTCTCCTCCTGCCCCCAGTCCCTCCCAGCATCAGAATCTTTTCCAATGAGTCAACTCTTTGCATGAGGAGGCCAAAGTACTCCTCACACAAGCACACTAAACTAGAATAAATGTGATTCAGTGATCACCTTTATTGAGAAGTGCTGAATTCATTTTTTTTTTCAATTTTGTGTTCATTGTCATTTGGAGAACCCTCCCACACATGAAGTGTGTGTGTCTGTGTGTGTATGTGTGCATAGTAACTATTAAAGGAGAAGATTGAGTTTTCATGTAGGTATTATGGAATAGTAGAATATTTCATGAGTGTAGAAATTAGAGAAAAACAAAACAAAAAAATAGGAAAAGCACAAGGTGGAGAAGATGAGAAAAAGAAACACAGGTCAAAGAGAAAAGGTATAAAATCAGTAAGATTTTTATATGATTGTAAGTACATTTTTTTTAATCACCACTTGGAATTATGATGAATAGTATGATAATTTTCTTCTAATATTAAAATTTATGTGTTTTTGAAAACTATGCTATGCTTTTTATGTTCCACATTCTCTAAATGAAAGGATAGCTGGAGTGTAGTTTAAATATCTGTTTTGCCCAAAAGCATTCACTGCAGATGGTGATTGCAGCCATGAAATTAAAAGACGCTTACTCCTTGGAAGGAAAGTTATGACCAACCTAGATAGCATATTCAAAAGCAGAGACATTACTTTGCTGACTAAGGTCTGTCTAGTCAAGGCTATGGGTTTTCCTGTGGTCATGTATGGATGTGAGAGTTGGACTGTGAAGAAGGCTGATCGCCGAAGAATTGATGCTTTTGAAGTGTGGTGTTGGAGAAGACTCTTGAGAGTCCCTTGGACTGCAAGGAGATCCAACCAGTCCATTCTGAAGGAGATCAGCCCTGGGATTTCTTTGGAAGGAATGATGCTAAAGCTGAAACTCCAGTATTTTGGCCTCCCCATGCGAAGAGTTAACTCATTCATTGGAAAGGACTCTGATGTTGGGAGGGATTGTGGGCAGGAGGAGAAGGGGATGACAGAGGATGAGATGGCTGGATGGCATCACTGACTCGATGGACGTGAGTCTGAGTGAACTCTGGGAATTGGTGATGGACAGGGAGGCCTGGGGTGCTGTGATTCATGGGGTCGCCAAGAGTCAGACATGACTGAGTGACTGGATTGAACTGATTGCTTTTACTTTCCAATCTCACCCCATTTCTACACTAGAGACCATCTTTTGTCAGCTAATTAGCAAGTCTGCACTTTTTAACTTTCTTCACTACTTTTGCTCTCTCCTTTGGATCATGCCCATCAGCATATAAATCTCCCATTGCTTCTGCATCTTGGAGGGAAAATACTACTTTTAATTTTAATTCTCCAAGCAATCCTTCAATCAGCTCCCCATTTCCCTGCTTTATCTAATATCAATACTTTTCAAAGTTATCCATGCTCATTTTGTACAATTTATTTCTTTCCTTTCTCAGATCCATTCTAACCAGACATTCTCCTCACCACAAAATTGCACTTGTCAGATCCCTACGAGCTTCACACTGTTGAATCCAATGGCCAATCTATAGTTACTTCCTTGGTGATCAGATCCATTTTACTTTCTTTTAAAAGGAAAAAAATTGTCATCTATATGCCAATGATGCTCAATTGCTATGTCTAGCTAGGATTTCCCCCTGAAATCCAGTCTTGTATATTCAAATAGCTTCTTGATATCTCCTCCTGAATTTATGATAGACATTCAAAATAATATGTGTGTGTGTGTGTGTGTGTGTATATATATATCTTATTTGCACCCAATTTGCTCCAAACTTAGTTTTCCTAAATCTCAAAGATAAAGTGGTTATTCCAATTACTCAGCCCAACACATTGTCATCACATTTGTCTCTCTTTTAAATGTGCCACTCATATCAAACTCATCAGGAAATCCTGTTGGCTATACCTTCAAATATATTCTCAGTCTACTTTTCACCACCTTCACTGCTACCATCTTGGTCCAATCCACCATCATATCTAACCTTCCATCTTTGCTCCCCATAGCCTACTGTAAACCTAGCAATCCTACTGGTTTCTTTAAAAAGTAAGTCAGGTTTTGAGACTCCTCTACGTAAAGCTTCCTAAGGACTAACTATGTCATGCAAAGTATAAGCAAACTTTTTTTATAACCGTCTGTGGGGCCCTACTAGTTACTGTTCTCCTTCATTTTTCCAACTTAATTGCCTGCTTCTCTTCCTTGTGTTTGCTCTGCTTCAGACATATGGGTCTCCTTACTGCTCACTGAACTATCCACTACCCAAGCATGCTCTTCCTCAATGAAGCTCTAATACTTTGGCCACCTGATGTGAAGAACTAACTCTCTGGAAAAGACCCGATGCTGGGAAAGATTGACAGCAGGAGGAGAAGGGGACCACAGAGGATAAGATGGTTGGATGGCATCACCAGCTTGTTGGACGTGAATTTAAGCAAGCTCCGGGAAATGGTGATGGACAGGGAAGCCTGCAACCCATGGGGTCACAAAGAGTTGGACACAACTGAACTGACTGATCTTTCTACCTGTCTCTCTCCTTTAATTACTCCAAGTCTTCATGCAATTTTATCTTTCAGTGTGATTTCCTCTGATCATTAAATATAAAATTATAAACTAATCTTATTCATGACACTCATCTACTTTATATCTCTCCATAGCACTTATTATCTTCTAATATAATTTACTTACTTTAAAAGAAAAACATTATGTATTTTTTTACAACAATGCAAATCTTATAAGGGAACTAATGTTTTAGTATGTTTTACTCAGTTGTATTCTCAATGTACATAGAATAGTTTGTGGCACATAGTATTAATAAATGATTAAAAAATAATTGGTAAATTAATAAGACCAAATTTAAACCTTTGAAAAGGTTATCTACAGAGTCCCAAGTCTGAATTTCCTATAAACATATGTGTAACAATACTTTGCCTAAACTGAATTTATGTTAATAGATAAATAATTCTAAATTAGTTTTAATTTGAAGCACAAAAAGATAATGAAAATTTGGGTGGTAGTTTTGTATGTTACATTATTCTCTATATAATTGAGCCTACATTGTATTGATGAATAAGCATCATTAACCTACAATGCAAAATGATTTTTCAGGGATACTTAGTAATGTTGCAGCCTTCTTGGTAAAAATTATTTTCAATTAACGTGTTAAGGAATGGTTGGGAAGTTACATCAAGAGATCCCCCAAGTGACTACAATAAAAAATAGACAGATACTGCAAGAAAGTCACCTGACTTGAAGTTTGTCTTCCAGAATGATATACATAAAAAAAAAAACAAAAACTCTAGCATCACAGCATCTGAGTTTTCTGTGTACATACATCAAGAGTGAAAGTTCCTTCCTGAATTTAAACCTAGCCATCATTTCAATTACATGGCTGTAGAAATGATCCACTAGGAACTGAACAATTTGTCATTTAGACTTTGGAAGAGAGCTCTATTATATTTTATCATGCAGACATGTACATTTTTGCTATCAAAACAGAGAATTTATGGCTCACCCATTTTGACACCACACAAAGGCACAAAAGTCATATCCCATTCAATTCACTATTATGAAGGCTATGAAGAAGTCTTGGAATCTTACCTGTTGGTTGAGTTCTTTTTTGATAGATTCTGATTGCTCTAGCATTTTCCATTTTAATTAAAGAATGAATATCACTACTATTAAATCGGTTTATCCTTATGATGTTGAAGTTATCAGAATCAGTTGCATATAAGTAGTCTTCAAACACAGTTATACCATACAGATGTTTGACCTATAAAAGGGTGCAAAAATAACTATGTTTTTCAACTTGAAAGAAAGAAAAATTGCTTTTACTACTGTGGAAAACCCCCATAATAGGAGAGTCATGAGCATATTATCATTTATTTTCTCTCAAAGAATTCAACATTTCACTAATATAATATATTTCTATAAAAATAATACATTGTGCAGTAGTAGATAAAGCAGTTTCAAATGTATAGGGAGAATTGTATTCATGTTTCATTCAGTTCAGTTCAGTTGCTCAGTCCTTTGAAATCCCATGGACTGCAGCACACCAGGCTTCTCTGTCCATCACCAACTCCCGGAGCTTACTCAAACTCATGTCCATAGAGCTGGTGATGCCATCCAACAATCTCATGTTGTTCCCTTCTCCTCCCACCTTCAATTTTTCCCAAAGTCAGGGTCTCTTCAAACGACTCAGTTCTTCACATCAGGTGGCGAAAGTATTGGAGTTTCAGCATCAGTCCTTCAAATGAATGTTCAGGACTGATTTCCTTTAGGATGGACTGGTTAGATTTCCTTGCAGTCCAAGGGACTCTCAAGAGTCTTCTCCAACACCACAGTTCAAAAGCATCAATTCTTTGGCATTCAGGTTTCTTTATAGTCCAACTCTCACATCCATACATGACTACTGGAAAAACCACAGCTTAGACTAGATGGGCCTTTTGGGCAAAGTGACATCTCTGCTTTTTAATATGATGTCTAGGTTGGTCATAGCTTTTCTTCCAAGGAGCAAGCATCTTTTAATTTCATGGCTGCAGTCACCATCTGAAGTGATTTTGAAGCCCTAAAAATACAGTCTCTCACTGATTCCATTGTTTCCCCATCTATTTGCCATTAAGCGATGGGACCAGATGCCATGATCTTCGTTTTCTGAATGTTGAGTTTTAAGCCAACTTTTTACTCTCCTCTTTCACCTTCATCAAGAGGCTCTTTAGTTCTTCTTCACTTTCTGCCATAAGCATGGTGTTATCTGTGTATCTGAGGTTATTGATATTTCTCCCAACAATCTTGATTCTAGCTTGTGCTTCATCCAGTCTGGCATTTCTCATGATGGACTCTGCATATAAGTTAAATAAGCAGGTAACAATATACAGTCTTGACGCACTTCTTTCCTGATTTGGAACTAGTATGTTGTTCCATGTCCAGTTCTAACTGTTGCTTCCTGGCCTGCATACAGATTTCTCAAGAGGCAGGACATGTGGTCTGGTATTCCCAACTCTTGAAGAGTTTTCCACAGTCTGTTGTGATCCACATGGTGAAAGGCTTTGGCATACTCAAAGAAGCAGAAATGGATGTTTTTCTGGAACTCTCTTGCTTTTTTGATGATCCAACAAATGTTGGAAATTTGATCTCTGGTTCCTCTGCCTTTTCTAAAACCAATTGAACAGCTGGAAGTTCATGGCTCACATACTGTGGAACCCTGGTTTGGAGGATTTTGATCACTACTTTGCTAGCATGTGAGATGAGTGCCATTGTGTTGTAGTTTGAGCATTCCTTGGCATTGCCTTTCTTTGGGATTGGAATGAAAACTAACTTTCTCCAGTCCTGTGGCCACTGCTGAGTTCTCCAAGGAGCAAGCATCTTTTAATTTCATGGCTGCAGTCACCATCTGAAGTGATTTTGAAGCCCTAAAAATACAGTCTCTCACTGATTCCATTGTTTCCCCATCTATTTGCCATTAAGCGATGGGACCAGATGCCATGATCTTCGTTTTCTGAATGTTGAGTTTTAAGCCAACTTTTTACTCTCCTCTTTCACCTTCATCAAGAGGCTCTTTAGTTCTTCTTCACTTTCTGCCATAAGCATGGTGTTATCTGTGTATCTGAGGTTATTGATATTTCTCCCGACAATCTTGATTCTAGCTTGTGCTTCATCCAGTCTGGCATTTCTCATGATGGACTCTGCATATAAGTTAAATAAGCAGGTAACAATATACAGTCTTGACGCACTTCTTTCCTGATTTGGAACTAGTATGTTGTTCCATGTCCAGTTCTAACTGTTGCTTCCTGGCCTGCATACAGATTTCTCAAGAGGCAGGACATGTGGTCTGGTATTCCCAACTCTTGAAGAGTTTTCCACAGTCTGTTGTGATCCACATGGTGAAAGGCTTTGGCATACTCAAAGAAGCAGAAATGGATGTTTTTCTGGAACTCTCTTGCTTTTTTGATGATCCAACAAATGTTGGAAATTTGATCTCTGGTTCCTCTGCCTTTTCTAAAACCAATTGAACAGCTGGAAGTTCATGGCTCACATACTGTGGAACCCTGGTTTGGAGGATTTTGATCACTACTTTGCTAGCATGTGAGATGAGTGCCATTGTGTTGTAGTTTGAGCATTCCTTGGCATTGCCTTTCTTTGGGATTGGAATGAAAACTAACTTTCTCCAGTCCTGTGGCCACTGCTGAGTTCTACAAATTTGCTGGCATATTGAGTGCAGCACTTTCAGAGCATCATCTTTCAGGATTTGAAATAGCTCAACTGGAATTCCATCACCTCTACCAGCTTTGTTCATAGTGATGCTTCCTAAGGCCCACTTGACTTCTCATTCCAGAATGTCTGGCTCTAGGTGATTGATCACAACATCGTGATTATCTTGGTCATGAAGATCTTTTGTATAGTTCTTCTATGTATTCTTGCCACCTCTTCTTAATATCTTCTGCTTCTGTTAGGTCCATGCCATTTCTGTCCTTTATTGTGCCTATTTTTGCATGAAATGTTCCCTTGGTATCTCTAATTTTTTTGAAGAGATCTCTAGTCTTTCCCATTCTATTGTTTTTCTCTATTTCTTTGCATTGATCACTGAGGAAGGCTTTCTTATCTCTCCTTGCTATTTTTTAGAACTCTCATTCAAATAGGCTTATCTTCCCTTTTCTCCTTTGCCTTTCACTTCTCTTCTTTTCACTGCTGTTTGTAAGACCTCCTCTGACAACCATTTTGCCTTTTTGCATTTCTTTTTCTTGGGGATGGTCTTGATCACTGCCTCCTGTACAATGTTGTGAACCTCTGTCCACAGTTCTTCAGGGACTCTGTCTATCAGATCGAATACCTTGAATCTATTTGCCAATCTCACTGTATAATTATAAAGGATTTTATTTAGGTCATATCTGAATGGTCTAGTGGTTTTCACTAGTTTCTTTAAATCTGAATTTGGCAATAAGGAGTTCATGATCTGAGACACAGTCACTCCTGGTCTGGTTTTTACTGACTGTATAGAGCTTCTCCATCTTTGGCTGCAGAGAATATAATCAATCTTGATTTTGGTTGACATGTGGTGATGTCCATGTGTATCATCTTTTCTTGTGTTGTTGGAAAAGGGTGTTTGCTATGACCAGGGTATTATCTTTCAAAACTCTTATTAGCCCTTGCCCTACTTCATTCTGTATTCCAAGGCCAAATTTGCTGGTTACTCCAGGTATTTCTCCACTTCCTACTTTGCATTCCAGTTCTCTATAATGAAAAGGACATCTTTTGGGGGTATTAGTTCCTGAAGGTCTTGTAGGTCTTCACAGAACCATTCAACTTCAGCTTTTTAAGCCCATCAACAGAAAATTGGATTAAAGATTTACTGGGCATGGCCCTGCCTATCAGAACAAGACCCAGTTTTCCCCTCAGTCAGTCTCTCCCATCAGAAAGCTTCAATAAGCCTCTTATATTATCCATCAGAGGGTACACAGAATGAAAACCACAATCATAGAAAACTAACCAATCTGATCACATGGACCACAGCCTTGTTTAACTCAGTGAAACCATGAGCCATGTTTTGTAGGGCCACCCAAGAAGGATGGGTCATTGTGGAGAATTCTGACAAAATGTGGTCCCCTGGAGAAGGGAACGGCAAACCACTTCAGTATTCTTGCCTTAAGAACCCTATGTTTCATGAAGAAAACATTTTTAGTAGCTACTTTTCAAAGGCTAGTGACAATCACACTCTCAAGCATATTCAATAATATGCTTATGCATTGTTACATAACATTTGAGATATTTTTGTGGGCCATTTATGTATATAATCATGGATATACATAATCTATAAAATCCTGGTTTTGCCTATGAAAGGACTGATGAGAAAGCACCTTTGAAAATCCCATTAAAAAAAAAATACAGGTTACACTACTATTCCCAGCATGGAAATTAATAAACAATGAAATCATATATTTAGAATAATTATAAATAATATGTCAGCATTCTCTACTCAGAAATTGCATTCTTTCTAAAGTCTGTTTATAATGAACATGAAACTCTGTGATATGAGAATAACAGTGTTTACTGTTCTCCATGACACTTCACAGTTAACAGCGTAACTTTCCTGCTTGGCAGATGTCTTAGGGATTATGGGTAAGAATAGACTTCTTGAATTGATGGAAAACTTCCAGTGAAGCAAAGGAAGAATGAGTATACTGATTTTCTCATACAACAGGGCACATGCTAGGTGCAAGGCCTTTGGGAATTCCTTGTATTATACTTAATTTAAAATGGTTCTGGACCAGGGTATGGTAGATCTGTCAATTGATTTGCTGTAGAGATTTTGATGAAAAAGCATTTGTCACTATTCTTTGGCATTATATTGCATTTTTAGTCCACTTTTTATTATAGATTTTAGTTAAGAGAATTTGAGAAGTTATCCCTGATTTGTTATAAAAAATTTATAGAACAAAATCACAAGCATTTGTATTTAGGAAATCTTGCTAGTTCATTTGATTTTCTATCTTCCTAGCTTATATGACTCTTCATTATGATTTCTGATCCTCTCATGTAAGATGTTGACTAAAAGAAGACTGGTTTTTCATATTGTTTTTGGACATATTTCAATTCTTCATGTCTAGGCAACAAATGAAAGATTAGAAATTAAGGGAGAAAATCAATCTATGTTAAAACTTCAGTAATCACTTTTTATGTTAGTATTAGTCCCCAGTAAGTGTCATAAGGTCCCCAGTAACTGTCATAGGAGGGCTTCCATCATAGCTCAGTAGGCAAATCATCTACCTGCAATGCAGGAGACCCAGATTTGATTCCTGGGTTGGGAAGATCCCCTGGAGAAGGAAATGGCAACCCACTCCAGTATTCTTGCCTGGAGAATTTCATGGACAAAGAGGAGCCTTGCAGGCTATAGTTCAGGGGGTTGCAAGACTTGGACACGACTTAGCTACTAAACCAAGTGTCATAAAGCAAGGAATATGTGTATTTATCAATAATATTTTCTGCATAACTGACATCATATTCACTATATATATATAAAAAACCCGATTTTGATTTGGGCAATATGTTTTTCCTATAAAAGTTATAAACAAGCTAAAGTCTTCCATTAATTTCCTTTTTTTTTTTTTTTTAATGCATGCTTTGCTCTAAGTGTGGGACCAACCATCTGGAAGTGTGAGGTCATGGTATACCCACATTTCTGTCTACTTAGTTGCCAATCCACAGTCTAAGAGAGAAAGCATGACTATAGAGGTGGCAATTGATGAGGGTAGAAAACATGTTCATATGATAAAGATCAAATTTTACTCTCTGCCTCCCTGCTTGCCTTCAGAAGGATTTATTTACATAAAGTACCTACAGTGTTACTCTGCTTACAATCCCCAACAGAGGTGGGAGGAACCAGGTGTGGTATACAGGCCATTCTGATTACAGGACAAATTCTTACAAAATTTTATCTATGTTGGAATACTTAGTGGCAGACTAAACATGCTTAGGGAGCCAGCAAAACACAGGCAATAGAAATGGGGAAAAAATGAATAATTAAAAACTTCAGACATTAAAAAAGAAAAAAAAAAACCTTTTAAAAGTAGCCATGGGGAAGATCATTTGAATTCCTCATCCTGTTTCATGATGTGAAATTTCAATTACATATACACCAAAGAAGGTACATCATAATCATTTCAGAGATTAGGTGCTCTAAGATCATAACTAAAGATGGCAAAAGAAATCAAGATTTTGAGGGCAGTCAAAGGTGAGAGAAAAATAAGTGGCTTCACTTCTAATATTGGACACTTTTTTTTTAGACACCCAGATCAGATTAGTGCATTTGTTTATCTGCCATGGAAGTGAAAATATTTCATTGTTAAATGCTGATTATAAAGGAAAAGTAACTTGACATGAAAATTACATAGTATTCGTACCTTGCATTATAGAAGAAAGCAAAGAAAGCCAGTTACTGCAGTTCTATAGAATGAGAATTTCACATGAAATTAGTAAGATCAGTTTGAATTTCAAAAGCTTTCTAGTGAATAAGACATCTCCACTTAGAGATCTTCTTCAATTGTTAACTGAATGTTATTTACAAAACCTTGTAATTCAGCAAAGGAAAAAAAAAACACAAATGAGAAAAAATTTGACCTTGGTGCCTTTTACAAGATTTTTATTCTGGAAAGTAAATATTTAAACACTTCAGAAGGCAAAATATAATCCAACATATTAAAATAATAATAATACTTCTGTGAGCCAGCATTTGCATTATTAGCTATATATATATATACCTCTTCAGTGCCACATAGGACAAATGATAGTTTAGGTTTTTACAAATGAAATACTTAAATTAGCTTTTAGGAAGTAGGTCATAACATCTGTCCTATTCTAATACTTTTCTTTCTTACTAGTGTAGAATTTCTGGTTGCATTGGCTGTTTTTGATTTATTTCTGTTGGTTTTTGTGTGCTGTTTTTTTTTTTTTTTTAATAGAGGGAAGCAAGGAGAGCAAGTCTTCTCCCATCATGTATTATGGAGTGCACTGTGAAAAGAACTTTCTTCCATATAGCAAACACATCACAATTTTTATGACCCACTGCAGCTTACTTCATAAGAAATTTTCAACACTGCAATTTTCAGTCTTCTTTCTAGTATGAGATCATTCATTTTATTACCTTAGCTGCATTTTCCAACCAAACTGTACTTACTTGTCTGCCTTGGATGATAGTATGTCTGTTTTTTCCTTGATAGTCCACCACTTCCACATAGTCCAAGTAAAGATCCACCCAGTAAACCCATTTGTTGACTAGGTCTAGTGCCAGGGCAGCTGGCTGCTCTGTCTTGGAATCAATTATCCTTGTTCTGTTCATCCCATCCATGTCACATCGCTCCACTTTGGCCACGTTCCCATAGTCGGTAAAGAAAAGTTTTCTGTTGAAAGAAAACTAAATGTTAAAGTGGAAGGGTGGGGGCAGCATATTCAATAGAACCATCTGTAAAACCAGAACTTTTCCTTCTAATTTATTTCAGTGGTTACATCTGTTAGCTTCCCATAACCATTTCCATATAATATCACTCATAAACAAGGAAATCTGCTAATGAATATTGCAGGGCATAAGGGAGTAGGTTAACTAACAACTGTAAAATTTCCCCAGAACGAATGATTATGGTGGGTTTATCTTTGTATTAGGGGAAATGTTTCTTTAAGCTTCATAGAGCTGGTACACATATACCACAGGAGATCTGTATAGCCCATTTGGAATAAGCTTCAGAAGTGAGCCAAGTAACCAGGCCAGGGCATGTGAGCTATCAGGCTTTATCTTCAACCTGCTTTTCAAATTGCCTGGAAATGTCTGTCTCCTATAAAAGCTATTATGTGGAGCTCAATGATGCTATGAGTAGTAGAGTATAGAAAACCTGCAATAGAATTAAGCAGATGGAAAAGCAAATGTGCCATTTATAGCAATGAAAATAAATAATCACCCCCAAACCAATTCCAAATTCTCCCAAATATCCCCAACTGATAAAATTTAATAAAGATAATGCAGGCCATTTCCTTTCATTTTCTCTTTATATATTTTAAAGAAAAGGCTGAAAATCAGTGTTGATCTTTGAGACAAGAAATCCTTCTATGAAGTGCTAACAGCATGTGTCAAAGGTTTAAATACCTCTAATACCTCAGTGTCTAATATTTGATTCGTATTCACTATGTTTAGTAAACAGAAATCAATTTCAATTAACCTGACAATATTTTAACAAGATTATCTACTCATGAGAGTAAATTATGTTCGTAAATGGAGGACCATCTTGCCTTCATTTAAAAACCATCTCCAGAATAATCTTATTTCCAGTGACTGAGCAATATTAAGATTACCTAGAGTATAGAATATTCGATTTTGCAAACTTGGTGAATTAGTTTTTAGTTACCTGTCTCAACACTATTGCATCAGCTCACAGTATGGGGTATCTTTCAATACTAAGGAATATTATTTAGGCTTTAATTTAGCTCTTTTGCTATGGGAAGCTGTGACTAATTTTTAAACATTAATGCATGTGTAGTGTGAGCCAGATTTTATTATGAGTATATATTTCCCCAAATATTTTGAAAGATCAATTTATCACCATAATTTAAAAAATAAAATAAGCTTTATACTAATTTCTCCTGGAAAAAAAAAATCACGATAAGTTAAAAAATGTTTTTCAAGTGACATTCCATTCAGGTGAAGAGATTTCTATTCCAGTGAAGAAGAAATAAAGGGGCATATGGTACATTTTATTGTCATGCTAATTACTCAAACTTCTACTCCTATGATGGTTCATTAGTTACCTTCCTTCCTCTCTCTCTCCCTCTCATCTTTACCACATTCTCTTCCTGCTTCCATCTTTCATCTTCTCTTTCTTCACCTCTTAATCAATTTGTTCACGGTCATCTCAAATTAAGTTACTACTAAGATGACCAGTTTACCTCTTTCTTACTATAGAACACTGTCCACTATTCTTATCATAAAAACTTTCTTTCTCACCTCATACCAAAACGCCTGTCCTTTCATAGTTTTCTTTTCCAACTGGTCCATTTCATAGACCAGATAGATGCTGGTATGCAGATAGCTCAGCTTTGGCACAGAGAGTTGGAGGCTCTGGCCCACTGTGTTTAGCATGTTGTATGTAGACTACATATAGTGACATGAAGGAGGGGGTTCCAACTATCTACATGAGGCTGAATAGGAAAGATGAGTCTCGAGATTAGAACTTCTCTCAAGTCACCCTGTGGTGACTTAATTAGATGTGATCCTAAAAAGACAAAAAGAAAAGAGTGCCAAGACAAGAAGCCTAGAGGCATATTTTTGAAGAAAGAAGACCAAATAAGATTAGAGAAAGAAAGAAAGTGAAGTTGCTCAGTCATGTCTGACTCTTTATGACCCCGTAGACTGTAGCCTACCAGGCTTCTCCATCCATAGGATTTTCCAGGCAAGAGTACTGGACTGGGTTGTCATTTCCTTCTCCAAAGGATCTTCCCAACCCAGAGATCGAACCCGGGTCTCCCGCATTGTAGGCAGACGCTTTACCATCTGAGCCACCAGGGAAGCTTGATCAAAGACAAAGACTCTTATAGAGGCCTAAGGAAGAAAAGTTCCCTGATAAAGAATTGGAGTGGCTGGCTGGGTCAATCGGGTGTCCCTGGTGGCTCAGCTGGTAAAGAATCTGCCTGCAGTGCAGGAGACCTGGATTTGATCCCTGGGTTGGGAAGAAACCCCTGGAGAAGGGAATGGCTACCCACTCCAGTATTCTGGCCTGGAGAATTCCATGGACTGTATAGTCCATGGGGTTGCAAAGAGTCAAACACGACTGAGCAACAGTCACTTCACAAAACAAAAAAAGAATATAAATTTAGAAGATGTCATTGAGTTTGGTATTTGTTAGAATACTAGTGATTTTTGGTACTTCTGTCTGAAAAAAAAAGTTTAGTTATAGAGGAAAAATGAACCTGATGATAATAAAGGAGGTTGGGAAAATGTAAATAATTTGTCCAAGAAGAATTTCAGTGATCAGTTCAGTTCAGTTCAGTTGCTCAGTCGTGTCCGACTCTTTGCGACCCCATGAATCGAAGCACGCCAGGCCTCCCTGTCCATCACCAGCTCCCGGAGTTCACTCAGACTCACGTCCATCGAGTCAGTGATGCCATCCAGCAATCTCATCCTCTGTCGTCCCCTTCTCCTCCTGCCCCCAATCCCTCCCAGCATCAGGGTCTTTTCCAGTGAGTCAACTCTTCGCATGAGGTGGCCAAAGTACTGGAGTTTCAGCTTTAGCATCATTCCTTCCAAAGACTAACCTATTATTGCAGGGATGATTCAAGTGATTCTTATCTTAATTGCAGGACATAATAAAACTGGTTGAGGGAACTCTGAATAAGCTTAAGAAAAGTGTGAAATAAAAGTATAAATATATGATTCATCAAAATGTTGTTGTCTTAATGAAAACATAAAACCAAAAGAAGAAGAGGACTTTGGGTATGTGAAATAGCATTGAGCTAGAAGAAAGAGTGAAGAATTTGTCATTGTACTTCCAGCACAAAGCAGAACAGTGCTGAGTGGCGATATAAAAGAAGGTCTTTCCATCAAATTAAACTTTCCCAGCTTTGAGAATACTGACTATGATAAGCTCAGTTCAGCTATAATCGAGATTCAAGAAATGAAAGTGTTCTCCAGGATAGCAGCACTAAGAACATAAATCTGCAAGCAATAAATATCCATAGTCACATGATTATGGCTATCATTATGACTGTAGATGTTTCTTTGTTTGTTTTAATACAGTTTAATTTTAGTTTAAAATTATCTCCTACAGTTACAGAGAAAAGATTCATTCCAAGGGCATTGTTTAATTGATGCATGACTATTATAAATATAAACTGAAGCTATAGTTTTAATTGTCTGAAACATAACTAAATTTCATTCATGATAAAGTATAGGTAGGGTTTGATAAAATCACTTCTTTCTTATAAAAATGAATCCCATTATCTCACTGATCTTAATAAATGTTTTTGAGATAGAAAGGTCAGATTATTTCTATTTTACAGATGAAATAGATTTCAAGTCCACAGGGACAGCTTGTCAGAGCCATAACACACATATTTGTCTTGCCTTTGTTTTTAATGCATTATTTTGAAATAATTTCAAACTTACAGAAAAGATGTAAGGATTGTAGAATAAATGTGTATACCTTTCACCTAGATTCACCAGTTTTTCAACTTTTGTTCCTCTGGACATTTTTAGTACCAGCTGAACCATTTGACACTAAATTGCAGAAATGATGACCCTCCTCAACTAAGATTTCAGTGTGCATCTCCTAAGTACCAGGACATTCTCTTTTATAACCATAGTACATCTAACAAAATTGATGCATTTAACACTGCTACAATAGGTAGATTTTATTCAAATATAGCCTGTTGAGTAATAATGTTCTATATAGTAAAAATTTCCTTTTTTTCTATAATTTAGGGTCCAATCCAAAATCATATACTTTACTTAATTGTCTTTTCTCTCTCAGTTCAGCTGCTCAGCCATGTCTGATTCTTGGCGACCCCATGAATTGCAGCACGTCAGGCCTCCCTGTCCATCACCGACTCCCAGAGTTCACTCAAACTCATGTCCATCGAGTTGGTGACGCCATTCAGCCATCTCACCTCTGTCGTCCCCTTCTCCTCCTGCCCTCAATGCCTCCCAGCATCAGAGTCTTTTCCAATGAGTCAACTCTTCGCATGAGGTGGCCAAAGTACTGGAGTTTCAGCTTTAGCATCAGTCCTTCTCTCTAGACTCCTTTAATTTTGAATAGCTATTTAGCCTAGCATTGTTTTTTTTTGTTGTTGTTGTTGTTATTTCTAAAGTGTAAACATGAGTTGTTTTGAATATATCTATTTAAAAAAAGAATTTGATGTGGACCATTTTTAAAGTCTTTATTGAACTTGTTTCAATATTGCTTCTGTTTTATGTTTTGGTTTTTTGGCTATAAGGCATGTGGGGATCTTAGCCATTCAAGCAGGGATCCAACACACATCCCCTGTATTGGAAAGCAAAGTCTTAACCACTGGACCACCACAGAAATCTCCAATATCCCTATCTTGAGTTTGCCTAATTTTTCTCATAATTAGATTACTTTATGCTTTTTGAACTGAAGTGTAATAGCTTTATACATTATTATTTATGACTCTGGGTTTAGAAATCTATAGTAAGCCTATGCTCTATTCAAGAAATTCTCTAAAATGAAGCACAGTTGGTGGTTTGAAATCTCCTTTATCCCATTTTATTCAATGTTTTCTGAATGCTTAACTCTTAATTTCCAGGGTTTTCAGTCATCCTTTCAGCATCTCCTCTCACAAGAACCAAGCATCCTCTGCTGCTTCTAGTTCAGCCAAGGAGCTGCCTCTGTAGCTGTAAGCATATGAAACTCACGGTGGCTGGTGGAGATCGTTCCCAAATTTGTCCTATACCCCATTCTCTTGGGATTACAATACTGACATTTCCTGTTGCCCTGTTCTTTCCTATAGACCCTATACCAATTATTTCTTTATTCTCTAGAAAGTAGAAGAAAATAAATTGAGATTTCTATTCTCTTGTTCTTAACTTCCTTTTTGAATGCCATTCTGTTCAATTTCCACTAACACAAAAATTAAAGTGAAACAACATCCCAACTACTGTCTCTAATGTATGCTCAGCTAGTCGTTCATAAAGGAAAGGAAAATGTCTTTCAAACTTTTAATTATTCATCCAACTCCTTAATCGTAATTTGACAGCTGGAGTAAATAGGAGTTTGTCATATTGGCTTCCTTATCTCATTTCATATGGGAAACTGATTTTATCTGATGTCCCTGTTGATTGCATGACTAGTCCTATCTTACTATAGACATATAAGTATTTTATACAATTGGGGATAGTAAGAATCTTTGAGTATTGTTGGTAAACTTGCCAGACATAAATCAAAAGTCACAAAGGGAGCACTGACCGACAGTGACAGAGCACTGTGCTTACAGAGTTATGGCCCCAATCATCCTTATGTTTTAAACCAAAGCAACTGTTATACATACTGATGTCTTAAAATGTGTGCTTTTTTTTTTTTTCTTTAACTGATAAAAATAAGGTTTAGTTTTTCAAGTGATATCTGCTTTAAGTGATTCTTCCATATTTTGTCCTTTGTCCAAAATGACAAAGGGGAATTTAAACATACCAGAGTCCTATCTGCTTTTTTTTATTTTTTTAAATAAAGCTGCAACCTTTTCTTAAGTATTCATTCATTCATTTGGCTGTGCTCAATCTTAGTTGTGACATGTGGAAACTAGTTCCCTGACCAGGGATCAAACCTGGCACCCTGCATTGGGAGCATAGGGTCTTATCCACTGGA
Organism: Cephalophus harveyi; assembly: GCA_006410635.1. NCBI lineage: Eukaryota > Metazoa > Chordata > Mammalia > Artiodactyla > Bovidae > Cephalophus > Cephalophus harveyi. Next base: position 183,690 of record SJYT01050319.1, on the reverse strand, counting down.
CCACTGGGGAAGTCCCCTTCCATATCCTTTAACTGTATAGTCCACTCTGGCTTTGTGTCATCATTCTTACTGCTAACATTTTGGTTATAGCTTAAAGATGGAATTTAGAAATTTTAAGGGTTCTCACAATGTAATTATCTATCATTCATTTAGCTGTTTAAAAATGAGGTTATACAACAAGATTTTGGTTAAGAAATAAGAAGGGAATGAGGCATAAAACTCAAAAGCCATATATTGCTAAATTTAAAAGAAAAATCATTGTTCTGATAAGGGCCTAACACACTCTCTCCATGTTTTTAATCAGGTGTTAGAGAACTTCATATCTTCACATTTCAGGAGAAATATATTTATTTTTCTTAACAACAATTACATTAGAAACATCAGTTTTTGATTAGAAATTGAACAAGAAAGTGATTTTCTACATTATATGGAGTAATTAAAGTATACTCTGAATTAAAGCTAAAATATTAAATATTTATCATTGTAATTCTAAAATGCAATTGTGAATATTAAAGAGTAATGAGTCTTCAGAGTAACAGGTTTAAATTCAATTTCTATTAGCTCCTGCTACTTAAGGGATGTGGAAGATACATAAACTATTTTCTCTGTCTAGCCAAGATTGTCCAAGACAGTGATTTATTGATTTTTACTTGGTTGGGGTTTTTGCTTTCATTGTTTGAAAAATCTCTCTTGAATTTCGTTTTCAGTTCATACATAAACACACAGAAATTAAACTTGACATACAGCTGGCTACTCTATATTCTGGAAACACTCCCACTAATAATTCTGCTAGAAGTGTTAATGAATTAGATATATCAATCAACATGGCTTAGTCAATTAACATCCTCATTTACCTGAATCTGCCCCACTCAGTTAGTGTTCCTGAGAGTGGCATCCCTATGCGGCAATATTATCCCTTTCCCATCCCCCTACCACTACCTTGGGGAGATTTGATGCAACCAAAATAAAATTATAGGCTAAGCTGAATCACTAAGACCCTTTCTCTCATGAATACATACCAAACGGTATGGAGTTCACCTAGTGGGCAGCTGTGGCAACATGGGTGGAGGGTGGGGTGGGGTGAGGTGGGGTGGGTACAGAGAGGAGGACAACCAGAGCATGTTCATAGATATAGAGGAGTCACGAGATAGAAACAGGATGGAAGGAGCCATGCAGTCTTTGGGCAAGAAATTCTCTAGGAGTCTGTTTTAATTTCCTGTCCTCAGGTAGGTAAACACATGGGAGTTACCATAGCCTCTTGGAGATCTGTATACATTTGAGTGGATTTGGTGGGGTGTTTCTGTACTTGGAAGCTAATGTGCCATAAAGTAAAACACTACATTGTTTAATGTCTTATATTAAAGATTCAGATAACTCTGGTACTAAAGATTCTGAACAATCAAAACTCATACTGCCTTCAGTTCAGTTCAGTGGCTCAGTTGTGTTCGACTCTTTGCGACCCCATGAATCGCAGCACGCCAGGCCTCCCTGTCCATCACCAACTCCCAGAGTTCACTCAGATTCACGTCCATCGAGTCAGTGATGCCATCCAGCCATCTCATCCTCTGTCGTCCCCTTCTCCTGCCCCCAGTCCCTCCCAGCATCAGAGTCTTTTCCAATGAGCCAACCCTTCGCATCAGGTGGCCAAAGTACTGGAGTTTCAGCTTTAGCATCATTCCTTCCAAAGAAATCCCAGGGCTGATCTCCTTCAGAATGGACTGGTTGGATCTTCTTGGAGTCCAAGGGACCCTCAAGAGCCTTCTCCAACACCACAGTTCAAAAGCATCAATTCTTCGGCGCTCAGCCTTCTTCACAGTCCAACTCTCACATCCATACATGACCACTGGAAAAACCATAGCCTTGACTAGATGGAACTTAGTTGGCCCAGTAATGTCTCTGCTTTTGATTATGCTATCTAGGTTGGTCATAACTTTCCTTCCAAGGAGTAAGTGTCTTTTAATTTCATGGCTGCAGTCACCATCTGTAGTGATTTTAGAGCCCAAAAAAATAAAGTCTGACACTGTTTCCACTGTTTCCCCATCTATTTCCCATGAAGTGATGGGACCAGATGCCATGATCTTCATTTTCTGAATGTTGAGCTTTAAGCCAACTTTTTTGCTCTCCTCTTTCACTTTCATCAAGAGGCTTTTTAGCTCCTCTTCACTTTCTGCCATAAGGGTGGTGTCATCTGCATATCTGAGGTTATTGATATTTCTCC
>SJYT01050319.1:170911-181231 GCA_006410635.1 Cephalophus harveyi | reverse complement strand
TCAAGAGGCAGGTCAGGTGGTCTGGTATTCCCATCTCTCTCAGAATTTTCCACAGTTTATTGTGATCCACACAGTCAAAGGCTTTGGCATAGTCAATAAAGCAGGAAAAGCATATTGAAATACCAACTCTATGTAAAGGAATCATTTTATAATGTTCACATGTAACCCTCATGTAACTGCAACATAGTACAAGTATATATAGATATATAAATAGAAAGCATCTGAATTTTTTTTTCTGTAATCTCCCATGAAAACAGAAAAGAAAGAAATTAATAATGGATAATTTTTTTAAATCATCTTTCTTCATTTTTTAAAAACTCAATATATTACTCAGGACATATCAACAGATTTTCAAATGTTCTTCCCAACTCCAAGCTCTCTAAACGTTTTCACAAATTAAAATATCAACTCTTATCAATCTCCATCCTATCCTAACCCTGCCTCTAACTCTTTTTTTTACTTCAAGCAAATTTATCTTTTAAGCTTTAATTCCCATTTGTTTTTCATCTTTCCATATTCTGAGAGCTAGAAGCTAATTCAGCAAATAATAAGCTTCCCACTGTAAACAAAGAGAGGAAAAAAAAAAGAAAAGTAAAAAGATTTGCATATTATTATTATTATTGTTTTTGTTTAGTCATTCAGTCATCTCTGACTCTTTTGCAACTCCAATGGGATTCTCCAGTCAAGATTACTGGACTGGGTTGCCATTTCCTCTTCCAGGGGATCTTTCCGACCCAGGGATCAAACCACATATCTGGGTCTCCTGCATTGCAGGCAGATTCTGAAGCCCCCATTATTATTTCTATTTATCTTTATTACATAGCTATTTCATCAACGTTTAACACGGATGGGGATACAATGTGATAAGTAACCAACCCTATTTCCCTGGATTGGCATTACGTGACACTTGGTTTATATTCACTCATTCATATCTACCACCCATACATGACTACACTTAAACTGGAACTACCACATCTAATCACCTAAAAGATAATGACATACTTGGCCTAACATTTTGACTTTCAGGCAGCCATTTTTCTCAAGCTGTAATTGAAACCTTATAAACTCATCTATATTCCAGATGTAAGTTTTCAATATCCTTACCCTTATTTACACAGATCTCTGCCTAAAGTACAGGGCATCACCTAAAAGATAATGACATACTTGGCCTAACATTTTGACTTTCAGGCAGCCATTTTTCTCAAGCTGTAATTGAAACCTTATAAACTCATCTATATTCCAGATGTAAGTTTTCAATATCCTTACCCTTATTTACACAGGTCTCTGCCTAAAGTACAGGGCAGCCTAACATCTGTCCACAGATACAACATCCTCTCTTCCTACCCAAACACTTCTGACCTGCCCTCTGAATCTCCTATGATCACAAAATCCCCAATATCCTAAGACTAAACTTTGAATGTTAATTCCACCTTTTTGCCTTTACTGAAATTTAGCATCTCTTGAGCTCATCCTTTAACAGCAGTCACAGAAAATGTGGGCTTCTTATAAGAACCTCAGGAGTAGATCTAAAATCAGTGCCTCCTCGAATACTAATTCCAGAATACTACTCTCTTCTTATCTTGTAACATCTTATGTTTTCTCAAGAGTCTCATTAATAGACTGTATCAATGACAGCACCCATCCTCAAGTTAAATTATGTATTATTAAAATCATCCTACAACTGTTGATAACAATCAGAATAAAACTTCATATTTTCAACATTGCCCCAAACAGTCAGATATTTTAGTCTCTACCTATCTCTCCAGCTGTCTGGAGATAACACTTTCTCAGTTTTAATAGCTACATCTAACCAATCTATTCTGAAGGAGATCAGCCCTGTGATTTCTTTGGAAGGAATGATGCTAAAGCTGAAACTCCAGTACTTTGGCCACCTCATGCGAAGAATTGACTCATTGGAAAGGACTCTGATGCTGGGAGGGACTGGGGGCAGGAGGAGAAGGGGACGACCGAGGATGAGATGGCTGGATGGCATCACTGACTCGATGGACGTGAGTCTAAGTGAACTCTGGGAATTGGTGAGGGACAGGGAGGCCTGGCGTGCTCCGATTCATGGGGTCGCAAAGAGTTGGACACGACTGAGCGACTGAACTAAACTGAATAGTATTCTTCTATATAATTCAAATAACTTGGCCACCTTTCAGTTCATTAAGCAATATACACAATTTCTTCCTTTCTCCATTTCTTCCTTTCTCCAGGGGACATATCCTGTCTCCAAGTCTGGAAAATAATTTCTACCACACTATTCCAAAATTGGCTTTAGCTTTTAACTTAAATGTCAATTTCCGTGAAAGACCTTTCCTGTTTTTCACATATCAGTTAGGTCTGCCTGATAGACTCTCATGGCATTCTGTATTTTTATCACATCCTTTCTTATTTAATTGCATAAAACAGATACACATAAACACACATACACACACACATGCAATGGTTAGTTTAAGATCTTGGAGATTATAGTCTCCAAGAGGAAAAAGACTATATCTGCTTTATTCAGGACTATATACTCACGACTGAACCATGTATCTGCCTATATTGTTTCTCTGTTCTCTACATATATCTATATAAGCTCTGAATTCATCCCATCATAATAGAAAAGAAAATCTAAAACTCAGACTTAAAAGCATGTTAAAAGGGCAAAAAATATGGATAAGGCCATTGTAGGGCATGAAAATAAGTTGATTTTCCACATTATCCAGCATAGCCCATTGGAATTCTTTGCTCCTAAATCATTAGTTAATAATAAATTATTGCTTGCCCTCAGTTTTATTGCTTTGCCCTCTTTGTACATAATTCTGTTTAGGGAACTTGTAGGGAGTAGTGATATTAGATCATGGTAAGATTTGGTATTCCTTTATCTGGCCAATTTTCAGTTTTAATGAAATCTCAATATGAATTTCTACCTACCTGTAGATACCAGATTATAACAGCATTTGCATGTATCTCTAAGGGGTTTAGACCATCTACTTTCAGAATATAGCAAAGTTTTTTTTTTCTTGTTTACTTTAAAGTAGGATATTTATATAATCAATGTGAATTTGAAGACTATACTGTCCCCTGTGAGGAAGATGGACTCAAAATGTTGGAAGATTAGATAAGGAGATACCAGTATGATAGATAAGCATTAGCACAGGGGTAAATAGGAAAGAAGAGAGAAAATTCAAGCAGTATTTTGGGGTCTATACCAACAGGACTTGACAGTTTAATTCAGTGAAAACAAGGGTGATTAGAGACGAGCATTCTAGCTCTATAATAAATTTCACAAAATATATTTATGGAATATACTGAGCCTTCAGATTTTTCTCAGGAAATCTGCCAGGCATAAGATTGCAAGGTGTCATTGGATTTAATATGAGGAAAGGATTTTACAATTTGGGCATATTACTTTCCATGACCAAGGGCAACACTATCTCAGGTCTTCTTCAGGGGTCAGAATGCAGGATGTCAGTACTCAAAAGCTCATGCTCAATATACTTGATTCATGTGGAATAGTAGAATATTTGCAGTAATATGTTAGATGCAAAAAGTTGTTCTTTGAAATAGGCAGAGATGTATAACCTAATTTCCACACTTTTAGGGTGCCCTACTGGTTTATAAAGGCATTTTTTCTGAGATGAAATAACATAGATGGCTGTCTCAGAAGCAGCTAAGGTAAGTATCCATGAAGCTGTGGACCGCTGAACAAATCTGGTTCACTGCTATGCTAATTACCAGTTAGCTGAACTGTCAATTTCTATTTTAAATTCTTACTAAATGGAGGAAAAAGCAGCAAGGTGAAAATGAAGCTTAACTGCAGCCTAGTAATTTTTAATATATTATTTATTGTTTATACTTGTATGCATGTCTTAGTCTGCTGTTGGAATAAAATGTGTGATAATATTGCAATGATGATAAAATCATATGGTTACAGAGATAAAACCACAATGTAGAAACTAAAGATTTCTTTGATATTCACTTTCCTAGCTGTGAAAAGCAACATATACTTGGAAAAATAAGGCAAACATCCTGTAAAAGAACTTCTTTATAAGTGACATTACTCAAATGCCTTGGTTTAGTTTTAAATTGAAATGCAGGATCAAGTGTAGACTAAGTGTGGTTAAGACTTCAGAGGCTAAAGGAAGCTGATTAAGGGAAAAGACTGTTCTTGCTCTAGGGTGGTTTGTCATTTCCTTCTCCAGGGGATCTTCCTGACTCAGAGATTGAACCTGGGTCTCCTGTATTGCAGGCAGATTCTTTACCAAATGAGCTACGAGGGAAAGTGAAAGTGAAAGTTGCTCAGTCACATCTGACTCTTTGCGACCCCATGGACTATACAGTCCATGGACTTCTCCAGGCCAGAATACTGGCCTTTCCCTGGGTGGCCTTTCCCTTCTCCAGATCTTCCCAACCCAGGGATTGAACACAGGTCTCCTGAATTGCTCCTGATGGCTTCCACCAGCTTCCCTGGTTGCTCAGAAGTTAAAGTGTCTGCCTCCAATGCGGGAGACCTGGATTTGATCCCTGGGTTGGGAAGATCCCCTGGAGAAGGAAATGGTAACCCACTCCAGTATTCTTGCCTGGAGAATCCCATGGACGGAGAAGCCTGGTAGGCTACAGTCCACGGGGTTGCAAAGAGTCGGACACGACTGAATAACTTCACTTCACTTTCTTTACCAGGTGAGCCACAAGGGAAGCCCAAAGCCCCTGGCAAAACAGGGATTGTGATAATTGCTAGATGCTTCTAGACTAGACTAGGGTTTCTTGACCAGGATGATCTTTAAGGGCTCCATCCATAGCTAGTTTTGCAGGCTGTGAAAATTGACAAGTAGGCCAGCAGATATGTATTCCTACAGGTGTTTTTGGACAAAAAGTTAATATTCCCAAAGGTAAATATCCATGTTCTAAACAGTGATTTTCAAGTTTTATTGTACACAATAAGCATCTAGATATCTTGCTGAAATCTCCATCTTCTGCAATCACTGTGGTGGGATTTTGGGGAGTACCTAACAAAATTAAATATGCATATAAAAATCTCTTCCATCCAACAATATTTGTTCCAGAAATTTATCTTGAAGATGAATCAATCTTCATAAATAAGAGACAATACATACACTAAGTTATTCACTATAACATTAGTAACAATGGCAAAATATTTTTATTCAGCTTTCCTTCCTCATCCCCATTCATTATTTCTTCCTAGATGTACTCATTTGTTATCTCCTGAGCTCAAGATTCTGGGAATACAACAGGGGATTCTAAAATATTTAATCTCTACTTCTAGAGGGAATGGGGAACAAGATTATTGAAGATAAATATGCATCATAACTTATGAAGAAATACTCAGAGATGATCGGCTTGGATAATTGCAGATTGTTAATTGATAGAAGCAATGTCTACTAACAAATTCTTATTAGTGTCATACTCAAAGAATTAAAAATAATAGGCTATTCAAGGGGCTTCCCTGATGGCTCAGAAGGTAAAGAATCTGCCTGCAATGAAGGAGACAGAAAACTCAGGTTCAATCCACTGGAGAAAGAAATGGCAACCCACTTCAGTATTCTTGCCTGAAAATCCCCATGGACAGAGGCACTTGGCAGCCTAAAGGGTCACAAAGAGTCAGAAACAACTAAACAACTAAACACAGCCACACAGGCTATTCAATCATGGTAATCTTTTCTCAATTTTGTCATTTATAACATGGAGGCCAATTAGTTTTTCAAAGAGAACAAATTAGGGAAATCTTGTATTACAAAGTTTCCTAGGTTATTGTCTGCTGCTCAACATTCATGACATTTTTTCTTCTAAATCAGTGTATATAATATTCAACTTTATATATCAATTTAACAGGCTACAGTCTCCAGTTCAACCAAACACCAATTCAGCTGTTACTAAGAAGATGTTTTGTATATCTAATTATCATCTAAGATTATCCTCAATAATTTGGATGGGCTTGATTTAATCAATTGAAAAGTTTAAAAGCAGAACAAAAGCTTCCCTGAAGAAGAAATTTTAAATGTAGACTGTAGCATCAGTCCTTGTTCAAGATTTCCAGCCTGCCTTCCTGACTGTGTGCCCTAAGCATTTTCATTTAACTAGCTAGCACCCACATCTGTATATGCCAATTCCTTAAGAAAAAAAAAAATATATACACTTTTATAAATCCTAGTGGTTCATTTTTTTTTTTTTTCTTTTGGAACTGTGACAGAATGCATAAAAACTATTTAGGAGAATACTCCACCATTAAATGTGAATTTAAAATATTTGATAGATATTAATAGTTCAACTAACTGGAAATTAGAGTATCAGTGAACCAGATTTGTTCAGTAAACCAAATGGAGAAAACAGAGGTCCTGAGGACATATTTTAGAGCCCTAAATCCTGCTACACCATAGGAAGCACCACTTGTTTATTCAGAAATCTGAGCCATTAAATTTCATCTTTTCTGCTTAAGCTGAGTGAATGGAGTTTTCTAACATTTATAACTTGAAAATTCTTATGTGATAAATACAGTTAGGATAAATAGTAATTGAAACACCTATTAAAACTAGAGGAGAAAGAAGTAATATATTCCACAGACAACAAATGTATTATGAAATTATTACTTAGGAAAGTTGGAAATTTTAAAAATATATATGCAACTACCACAAATTAATTTTATTTTATTTAAATGAAAGGAAACGTTATTTGAGTAATCAATGGTTTTTAGCAATACTTGGCAAATTCAGAAGTCTAAGTTTACAATATATATAATTTCCTTGATCAGTTCAGTTCAGTTGCTCAGTCATGTCTGACTCTTTGCGACCCCATGGACTGCAGCACGCCAGGCCTCCCTGTCCATCACCAACTCCTAGAGTTTACTCAAACTCTTGTCCACTGAGTCGGTGATGCCATCCAACTATCTGGCCCTCTCTCATCTCCTTCTCCTGCCTTCAATCTTTCCCAGCATCAGGGTCTTTTCAAATGAGTCAGGTCTTCACATCAGGTGGCCAAAGTACTGGAGTTTCAGCTTCAACATCAGTCCTTCCAGTGCACACTCTGATTTCCTTTAAGATGGACTGGTTGGAACTCCTTGCAATCCAAGGGACTCTCAAGAGTCTTCTCTAACACCACAGTTCAAAAGCATCAATTCTTTGGCACCTAGCTTTCTTTATAGTCCAACTCTCACATCCATACATGACTAATTTCCTTGATAAAAGCTCCCAAACTTTGTTTTGCTTTGCACAGGAAACAGCACAAGTAGAATAACAAAGTTCATATTCCATTATGAATAAAAGCAATGAATTATTAGAAATAAATGCAATCTCCATCTGCCAATAAAACTTTCATATATATATATATATATATATGCATATAGGTAATCCCTGAATTATCATGGTTCAACTTATGATTTTTGATAACCCAATAGTATGAAAGTGATAGTCAGTGACTAGAAGCCACATAGTATCCCCACTTTATCCATGGTTTCATTTTGTGAGGTTTCAGCTATCATAGTCATTTGTGGTTCAAAAATATTAAATTGAAAATTTTAGAAATAATTCATAAGCTTTAAATGATGAACCATTTTTAGTAGTGTAATAAAACCTTACACTGCTTTGCTCTGTCCCACTCGGGAGGTGAATAATCCCTTTGTTAGCACTCCATGCTGTGTATGCTACCCACTCATCAGGACAGTAAAAGTGTACATAAAGGGCTCAGTACTATCCCCAGTTTTAATCATTCGGTGGCACCCCACTCCAGTACTCTTGCCTGGAAAATCCCATGGATGGAGGAGCCTGGCCGGCTACAGTCCATGGGGTCGCTGAGTCAGACACGACTGAGCGACTTCACTTTCACTTTTCACTTTCATGCATTGGAAAAGGACATGGCAACCCACTCCAGTGTTCTTGCCTGGAGAATCCCAGGGAGGGGAAGCCTGGTGGACTGCTGTCTATGGGGTTGCACAGAGTTGGACACGACTGATGTGACTTAGAAGTAGCAGCAGCAGCAGCAGCAGGGATCTTAGAATGTATTCTTTGTAGATAAGTGTGAGATGGGGGCAGGGGTAGGGGGAGAGCTAATGTACTTCAAAATTTGAGTTTTAATCTTTTCCTGGGCTAGCAGTATGTGATACTGACTCTGAAATGATGCTGGGCACTGGAGTCAGTCATGTCCCCAGTCAATCACATGAGCATGAGAGGAAATGACCCATACTCTTATAGCTATTCTGTACCCATCTAGCCATTCTGTATTGTACTTTTCATATAGTGTTCAATAAATCACATAAGATATTCAACACTTTATTTCAAAAAGACTTTGTGTTAGATGATTTTGCCCAACTCTAGGCTAATAAAGAGTTCAGAGACTGTTAAAGGTAGGCTAGGCTAAGCTATGGTGCTTGGTAGGATAGCAATATTAAATGCATTTCTGATAGCTATTATGAAATAACCCCATTATAAGTCCAAGGAAGATCTGTATTCCATAAAGTAAATTATCCAAATAACAGTTTTTACATAGTCACTAAAATAGTGTTTTACATCTTTAGAAATTAAAGTGTAAGGCAAAAGTGTTTTCAAATATTTATAAAAGAAAGGTGAAATTTGTGCAGCTGAATGAAAATAATTCAGTGATCTAGTGAGCTAACTCAAGGCTTTATGACTTAATATCCAATTGACCAGTAACCAGGATATCCTAAATAAACTGTATTGTCCACCATGAACCTGGCCTCTGACACTGATACACTGATACTCTTTGTAAAATACAGAATGCTATGATTAGGAAACTTAGTTTGGAATGTTTAAATCAGTCCATGATTTTTTTTTTTTTTTCCTTCTGTTTTCTTCAAGGAAGAAGTCCTTCCCCCATAAGATTTAGCTCCTATAGCCCAATTTCCTTTACACTGTAGTCCTTCCTAACCCTGATTCCTTTCCCTGTTTTAGACCAGTGGTGGTTAGCTAGCCATTGGATATCCAAAAAACTAGTTGTGAGGGAACCAGGTTTTCTGATTTTATTTTTAAAATATGACACAGGAAGCTCGTAGTGACTTCTGGCTTGAATGGCAGATACATTCAGGGAACTGGTTAGCTATGTATAAGGAATGTATGAGTGCAGCAGAAAAAGCTTGTCAGGAGAGAGGGAGATAAATAGAGATAGTGATAAAGATAAAAGGTATGGAGGAGAGAGAGACAGAAATGTAATGAAGCAACCATAAAGAAAGAAACATTCTCTCTTTGCTCAAACATGACCTTAAACTCCTCATAGGGAATGTGAGAAGTGGCCTTCTCAAAGGCCACTTTCAAACTATTATGTTAAGTAGTGGATCTGCTAACTAGAAATGAGGAATGGTTAACAAAAATTTACTTCAAGTGATTCTATAAAAAAAATAAAATAAAGTTAAAAATGCAGTGGTAAATTGTACCAAATAAAAATCAACTCTGAGTTAATGTTGTATCTGTACTACCCTAATGAAATTATGTTTTCTCCACCTTGAATAGTAGGATTATTAAATTATAAGACCTGGAGAGATAAAATGTTTTTGCCCAGGATCATATACAGACAAGTAATTACAAGATTTGGTATAAAACTTCAGATCTCTTCGTTTATAGACATGTGCCGTGCTCAATTTCCTCCCAGTGTTTTCCAGTTCTTTCTCTCTCTTTTTTTAAGCTTAAAAAACTAAAACCTATATACCTTTTATTGTGTGAATTTTTAACTATCACTTATAAATATTAATATAAAAAAATGGGATTTAGACTTTCTACCTTGATTTTCCAAACAGAAGGTAAAAGCTTTAGGAAAAAAAAATCAGTTGTCTCTATAGTATATAAAATAGTTTTGTCTGATAAACAAGTAATAGCAATAACAACTGCATTTTTTAGTTTCTACAGAGTATTTGGATCATTGAAATAACTATAGGTAGATCTTCACGACCCAGATAATCATGATGATGTGATCACTAATCTAGAGCCAGACATCTTGGAATGTGAAGTCAAGTGGGCTTTAGAAAGCATCACTACGAACAAAGCTAGTGGAGGTGATGGAATTCCAGTTGAGCTGTTTCAAATCCTGAAAGATGATGCTGTGAAAGTGCTGCACTCAATCTGCCAGCAAATTTGGAAAACTCAGCAGTGGCCACAGGACTGGAAAAGGTCCGTTTTCATTCCAATTCCAAAGAAAGGCAATGCAAAAGAATGCTCCAATTACCGCACAATTGCACTCATCTCACATGCTAGTAAAGTAATGCTCAAAATCCTCCAAGCCAGGCTTCAGCAATACGTGAACCGTGAACTCCCTGATGTTCAAGCTGGCTTTAGAAAAGGCAGAGGAACCAGAGATCAAATTGCCAACATC
>SJYT01050319.1:151782-162286 GCA_006410635.1 Cephalophus harveyi | reverse complement strand
CTTGGGAGGATTTAAAAATATTCACTCCATCATGATATATATTGGATGTATGAATGGCTTATGTTGATAAATAAGGAGATTTGACTGCAAATTCTGATTATAAAGAAATAAAGATTGAAAGCAAGAATAAGTGATAAAAGAACTGTACATATAATTCCTTAAATTGTATTTCTGATCTCAGATAATGTTAATTGTAAGGGGGGAAAACTAAAATAATCCAATTATATTTGGAGAATAGTAGAGAAGCTAGAATTGTTAGATCAGTCAGGTTTAGTCAATAATCAATTTCAAATCAAGAATCTCAATATGTTGTGTCTCCAACACAGTTGAAGTGGAGTAGTGGAATATGAAATAATATCTGATAAATACAAAGAAGAGCTATCAGAGCCAGATAATGTGGAGATTTGTAGGCTATTTGAAGAAATTTAGCTTTCATTCTGGATGAAATGGAAAGCCGTTGGAAGGTTTTGAGCAGAGAAATAAAACTTAAACACAAGTAACATATTTCTGTAAAAAAAGAGTGATCACTCTGACTCAAATGATGAGAATAGCAAGACAAGGGTGAAGTTTAGGAGATGAATTTAGAGGTTATTATAAACAAAAAGCAGGCAAAAAGAGAATGATGTCTTCAATGAGAGTTGCAGGTGATGGTGGTAAGTAGTTCGATTCTTAATATTTTGAAGTTGGAACTGGCATGATTTGCTGACTTATTGGATGTAGATGTGAGAGAGAGGAATCAAGAATTTTGACTCAATATTGTGAGAAACTGAGTTACAATATCTGAGCAGTTCAAATTTGGACTTACTAAGCTTTTTATGGCTAAAAGACATCCAAGAGGATGTGTCCAGATAGTTGGATCTTCAAGTCTGAAGTTCAAGGGAGAGGTCAGGTAGAAGATGCAATTTGGGAGGAATTTGTGTATAAATGCTATTTAAAGCCACAAGACTAGATGGTTCATCTAAGAAATGAGTGAAAACAGAGAAAAGTAAATGAAGGATGAGGCTGGGGTGCTCCAAGGTTTGCAGTTCAAGGATACAAGGAAGGAACATGAAGGAAGCTGTGAAGGTGAAGCTTGTGAGGTAGAAACAGAACCAGGAGTGAGTGGGATCCCGATGTGAAGTGAAGAAACCTTTTTAAGGAGAGACTGATCAACTGTGACAAATGATGATGTGAGTTCAAGTAAGATATGAAGCAAAAATTGATTATTGAATTTAGAATATTTGACTGACTTGACCTTAGTAAGAGTGGTGCTATTTGAAATCCTGAAAGATGATGCTGTGAAAGTGCTGCACTCAATATGCCAGCAAACTTGGAAAACTCAGCAGTGGCCACAGGACTGGAAAAGGTCCGTTTTCATTCCAATCCCAAAGAAAGGCAATGCAAAAGAATGCTCCAATTACTGCACAATTGCACTCATCTCACACACTAGTTAAGTAATGCTCAAAATTCTCCAAGCCAGGCTTCAGCAATACGTGAACTGTGAACTTCCAGATGTTCAAGCTGGCTTTAGAAAAGGCAGAGGAACCAGAGATCAAATTGCCAACATCCGCTGGATCATGGAAAAAGCAAGAGTTCCAGAAAAACATCTGCTTATGCTTTATTGACAATGACAAAGCCTTTGACTGTGTGGATCACAATAAACTGTGGAAAATTCTGAAAGAGGTGGGAATACCAGACCACCTGACCTGCTTCTTGAGAAACCTATATGCAGGTCAGGAAGCAACAGTTAGGACTGGACATGGAACAACAGACTGGTTCCAAATAGGAAAAGGAGTACATCAAGGCTGTATATTGTCACCCTGCTTACTTAACTTATATGCAGAGTACATCATGAGAAATGCTGGGCTAGAAGAAGCACAAGCTACAATCAAGACTGCTGGGAGAAATATCAATAACCTCAGATATGCAGATGACACCATCCTTATGGCAGAAAGTGAAGAGGAACTAAAAAGCCTCTTGATGAAAGTGAAAGTGGAGAGTGAAAAAGATGGCTTGAAGCTCAACATTCAGAAAACGAAGATCATGGCATTCGGTCCCATCACTTCATGGGAAATAGATGGGAAAACAGTGTCAGACTTTATTTTTGGGGGCTCCAAAATCACTGCAGATGGTGACTGCAGCCATGAAATTAAAAGACGCTTACTCCTTGGAAGAAAAGTTATGACCAATGTATATAGCATATTGAAAAGCAGAGACATTACTTTGCCGACTAAGGTCCATCTAATCAAGGCTATGGTTTTTCTTGTGGTCATGTATGGATATGAGAGTTGGACTGTGAAGAAAGCTGGGTGCCAAAGAATTGATGCTTTTGAACTGTGGTGTTGGAGAAGACACTTGGGAGTTCCTTGGACTGCCAGGAGATCCAACCAGTCCATTCTGAAGGAGATCAGCCCTGGGATTTCTTTGGAAGGAATGATGCTAAAGCTGAAACTCCAGTACTTTGGCCACCTCATGCGAAGAGTTGACTCATTGGAAAAGACTCTGATGCTGGGAGGGACTGTGGGCAGGAGGAGAAGGGGATGACAGAGGATGAGATGGCTGGATGGCATCACTGACTCGATGGATGTGAGTCTGAGTGAACTCCGAGAGATGAACAGGGAGGCCTGGTGTGCTGCGATTCATGGGGTCGCAAAGAGTCGGACACAACTGAGTGACTGAATTGAACTGAACTGAAGACTGGTGTTGGTGAAGAAGCAAGGCAGAAAGAATAACTAAAGTGGTTTAAGATAGAACTGGATGAGAGGAATTGATTCAGAGGAGAGAAGACTTTTGTAATGAGTTTTTCTCTGATGAAAGAAAACAGTAATTGAAATCAAGATATATATATATAGCTAACATATGAGGGGGTATTATTGCATGCTAAAGACCTATGGAAATGATAGCTAAAAGAGAAAATATGATGGGATAAAAAGTGGGAAAGTTGTTTTTAACTAGCCAAGAG
Organism: Cephalophus harveyi; assembly: GCA_006410635.1. Lineage (NCBI taxonomy): Eukaryota > Metazoa > Chordata > Mammalia > Artiodactyla > Bovidae > Cephalophus > Cephalophus harveyi. Next base: position 159,345 of record SJYT01050319.1, on the reverse strand, counting down.
TGGAAGGAAAATAGTGCAGAATGAAAGAAACTGGCTTGAGATAGAAGTATAGACAGTGTACCAGGTATGTATCAAGTACGTTCCAGTGTACCAGAAAGGAAAGCAGAATATTCTAGGTCCAATAGATGTGATCAATGGGAGAGAGTTTCATATGAAGGATCCTTTGTAATGTATTCATTTTTCCCACTGAAATAAGAGGGAACGATGTTGAAGGAGAACAAAAAGAAAGTTGAAAAGAGAAAGGACAGTGTGGAATAATAGTTTAGAAGGAGTAACAGTTTGGAGGGAAATATATAGTGAAATATATGGATTGTAATATTGTACACTCAGAGGACAGTGTTAAGAGTTTATAACTAGAATAATGAATATTATTGTTTGTGTTTTGTTTGTTATTTTTATGCCTGTGTGTTATTTGCTTTTGTCTATAATTAGGGCTTCCCTGATAGCTCAGTTGCTAAAGAATCTGCCTGCAATGCAGAGACCCTGGTTCAATTCCTGGGTCAGGAAGATCCACTGGGGAAGAGTTAGGATACCCACTTCAGTGTTCTTGGGCTTCCACTGTGGCTTAGCTGGTAAAGAATCCACCTGTAATGCAGGAGACCTGGGTTTGATCCCTGCATTGGGAAGATTCTCTGGAGAAAGGAAATGCTACCAACTCTAGTATTCTGGCCTGGAGAATACCATGGACTGTATAGTCCATGGGATCACAGAGTTGGACATGACTGAGTGACTTAATTGGCAGGATGCAAACATAAAGCCATGGAGAATTTTATGTTTGGAATAGAAAATTTAATTTATTATCAATATTTGAAAAGTTTCATTGTGATGTCTTTTTCAGATCAAATCACACAATCAACAGGAATTAAATTCAGTAGTACCTCCAAATGTGGGAGAAATGAAAAGGGAGCATTCAGATGCATTCAGTTCAGTTCAGTTCAGTCACTCAGTCATGTCTAACTCTTTGCGACCCCATGAATTGCAGCATGCCAGGCCTCCCTGTCCATCACCAACTCCCGGAGTTCACTCAAACTCACGTCCATCGAGTCGGTGATGACTTCCAGCCATCTCATCCTCTGTCATCCCCTTTTCCTCCTGCCCCCAATCCCTCCCAGCATCAGAGTCTTTTCCAATGAGTCAACTCTTCGCATGAGGTGGCCAAAGTACTGGAGTTTCAGCTTTAGCATCAGTCCTTCCAAAGTACATCCAGGACTGATCTCCTTTAGAATGGACTGGTTGGATCTTCTTGAAGTCCAAGGGACTCTCAAGAGTCTTCTCCAACACCACAGTTCAAAAGCATCAATTCTTCGGCACTCAGTTTTCTTCACAGTTAACTCTCATCCATACACGACCACTGGAAAAACCATAGCCTTGACTAGACGGACCTTTGTTGGCAAAGTAATGTCTCTGCTTTTGAATATGCTATCTAGGTTGCTCATAACTTTCCTTCCAAGGAGTAAGCGGCTTTTAATTTCATGGCTGCAGTCACCATCTGCAGTGATTTTGGAGCCCCAAAAAATAAAGTCTGACACTGTTTCCCCATCTATTTCCCATGAAGTGATGGGACTGGATGTCATGATTTTAGTTTTCTGAATGTTGAGCTTTAAGCCAACTCCTTCACTCTCCTCTTTCATTTTCATCAAAAGGCTTTTTAGTTCTTCTTCACTTTCTGCCATAAACTGAAATATCTCTCTACTTCTTAGATATCTAATTCATAGTATTTGCTATCTTAACTGATTGGAAAAATATTTTGGTATGATGAGAAAAAAAATATCATACATGGATTCATTCACACAAGGAAAATAATTATTTATTATTATTTGAATATCTCTATTCAATTATATCCTATACTCATCCTTGTAAACACCATAATGCTTCTTTCAAATCAGTTAATATGTATTTCTGCTTGATTACTGTACAGTGTCATGTGGTACTGTTTTATTTTTATTCAGGTATTATAAGAAAGCACAGTAACAGATACATTAAATATATCCTAGAGTATTTTTAGAACTACTGTTTACCTATCACTGATACTCAGACTTCTTTACTGATTCTATTCAGGCTAATACTCCAACTCTGAAATGAAATCCCATTCTAGCTGACATAATGACCTCAGACCTCAGTGCTCCATGATAATTAAGAAGAATAAGTCTAACATGTTTAACATGATATTCTCCTCACCTATGAATTCAGTAAGGCTACTAATTGATATTTTCAATAGCCCTTAAAATAGGTCTCATTAAGAACTTGTTTAGCTGCTCAGTTCCTAAATGATCAAAGGCCATTAAAAAATTAAGGATCATTTGATTTCGGATAAAAATATAAATCCGAGGGACTCTGAAAATAGTAATCTCTCCAAATATACTGCAATTGCAAAATATTAAAATTCTAAAACTCACTTTAAAAAAATTTAGTGCTAAAGGGCTTGCTTAAGTACAGCATTTAACACAGTGTCTCACCTCTAATCAGCACTCACTAAATATCTGTAATTTATTCTTTGACAGAAAAAGCCCTTAATATATTCTTGTTTTCCTTCTAGGAGTAGCTCTTTAGAATGTAAGTAAAGCACAAGTATATCAAGCAGTTTATATTAACACATTAATTTCTTTCTAGTGAAGTCTTCCTTAATCTTTTGTTAAAAAGTGATAAATCACATTTTAATTGCACTGGAGAAATCTGTTTAATGCAGATATAGCATGCAGGGAACAGGACTTCCTCTAATTTTTCAACTCCAAATGCATATGGACACCAGACATCTGTTATATTTTGGCTTTTATGGAGCAAATGGCATAGATTTCAAAGCTTTCTGCAGGAAGCCTCCTATGAGTGCTTATGCAAACACACATGCATTTGGACATGCATGTATGTATTCATGTGTACACACACATACACAAATACACATACATACTTACACAGCTCTTCTACTAAAGAAGAGATCACTTTAGTTGCAAGATTTCAACAACAAATAAAAACTGAGATCTTTACAACCAGGTAGAACATTGTAAACTATCCCATGTGTGTAGCTGCCAAAGGGCAGAGAGCTGAGTGTAAGCAATCTGGTACATTGGATAATTCCATCTAAAGTCTATAGAAATGCAGAAATTCTAAACTTATAGATATACTAGTCTGTAGATGAAAGAAAATTGAGAAGTGGCAAAAGTGGTTCACATAACCAAAATACAAAAGACTAATGATTGTACTTGTATACCAAAATAATAGGAGCCCCTCCTTTGTGAATATTGTAATCGCTAAATGCTGGGTGTAATGAGTAGGTGAACATTTCTATGCACTTAATTTCCTAAAACAAATGAACTAGGGAGTGGGTATCAGAAGCCACTTTGCAAAGACATTCAGGTCTTAACAAGATCAATTAGTGATAGTGAAGTCGCTCAGTCGTGTCTGACTCTTTGCGACCCCATGGACAATAGCCAACCAGGCTCCTCTGTCCATGGGATTTTCCAGGCAAGAATACTGGAGTGGGTTGCCATTTCCTTCTCCAGGGGATCTTCCTGACCCAGGAATCGAACCCAGGTCTCCCACATTGTAGGCAGACGCTTTACCGTCTGAGCCACCAGGGAAGTCCAAGAGATCAATTAACTTTCCTTAAATCATATAACTGGAAATCATTATTACTAATAAAAAAGCACTACTTCAAACTCATATATATCTGAACTCCAACTTTTCAAGTTGGAACCTCTGGATTATTTGTTGTTTTTGTTTAGTTGCTAAGTTGTTTAGTTGCTGACTCTTTTGCAACCCAATGGACTGTAGCCTTTCAGGCTCCTGTGTCCATGAGATTACCCAGGAAAGAATACTGAATGGAATGAATTATGTGTGCTTGGTATACATTTGTTGGAAAGCATTAAAAAAGGCAAACCAACTTAGGTCCCAAAGTCCAGGAAAATAGAAGGGAATACATAAGCAGAAAATATTAGTGAATCCAAGAATGCTTTAATATTGTTAGGTTTTCAAGATTTCTACCAAGTTGACATAAAAATTTGATTTTTGTATACCAAGACCATTTACATAGTTAAAGCTACTCAGTTCAGCTTTTTTAAAGGATTACTTGAAAATCATGATATAATAAGAAAATCTTTTTCTTTGTACTGTTAAATCTACCCAGAGGTAGAGTTTTTAATTATCAGCATAAATTCTGAATGCCAACCACATTTTCATACATTATTGCTAATCTTATGATATTATTATGCTTACCATAGATTATGATAACATCTTGTGATGAAGCCAACTAAAGGCAATGCTATATTTATCATTTTATTTCAATATTTATTAAAAACAAATTAAAAATACTTTTATCCTTGATTTTTAATGATCTATGCTAAAATAAATGTCAACAATGCTGGTATTTGAGAGGCTGCCTCATCCTTGTCACACAAAAAATGCAACTCTAAATATCTATTCAAAAGCTTATAATACATTATGCACAAATCTGGAAATTATATGACTTAAATATATCAAACCAACTTGAGTTCTCTTAAAATTATCTAAAGAGTAAATCTGCAATCTAAAGCAATAAAAAAAAAGAGACCTCTTTTTCTTTATAATAAACATTAAAAGAAAGATAATGAACATAACTGTTTTGCTGTCAATGAGAGGGAAATTATTTAAAGAACTCGTTTTATGAAATGCCACTTCTTGGCTGTTCACTCAGTGTGGTTCATCAGACTGGCTTGTCTCAGTTGTGGCAGTAACAGAATTCAATCTTGGGTTCACTCACAGATCAACTAATTAAATTGGAGTGTAAGTGTGCTCACAGAAGCAGGGCCATCACACACACATACACACTCTCTCTTGGAAAGTTCACCAGCTGATTGAAAAGAAGTAAAAATGTTCCTTATATGTGTACTTCTGCTCCAGTAGCTATGTCCTCTTTGCCAACAGACATTTTAAAGGCACTAAGTTTATTCAACTCTTGACAACACAGCTGTGAAAGAAAGAGAATTCAATTGGAAGCTTTCCTTTAGAGGAAACCCTTTTTTAACTAAAATATTTACCAATAGAAATGGTGTAAGTAAGTGATTATACAATAGATATGTCAGAAAACACTATGTTTAAACTGCACAAAGCTGCTATAGTTTCTTTTTTCACTCACAGCAAAATATTTTAAAAGGGTATTTTGATAAGGAAATCATTTTGTACCAACTACATTTAGAATTAACTTGCTGCTGCTACTGCTAAGTCGCTTCAATCGTGTCTGACACTGTGCGACCCCATAGACAGCAGCCTACCAGGCTCTTCCGTACTTGGGATTCTCCAGGCAAGAACACTGGAGTGGGTTGCCATTTCCTTCTCCAATGCATGAAAGTGAAGAGTGAAAGTAAAGACGCTCAGTCATGTCCAACTTCCAGTGACCCCATGGACTGCAGCCCACCAGGTTCCTCCGTCCCTGGGATTTTCCAGGCAAGAGTACTAGAGTGGGTTGCCAATGCCTTCTCCAAGGATAGTGGAGTGGGTAGCTATTCCCTTCTCCAGGGGATCTTCCTGACCCAGGGATTGAACCTGGGTCTCCTGCATTGGAGGCAGATTCTTTACTGTTTAAGCCACAAGGAAAGCCCTCTTTTCAGTAGAATCATTTGAAATGAAATGAATGGTAGAATAGAATTTTATTATGTCTCCTTCTAGATGCTGGATTCAATTTACAAATATCATTTTTTTAAATCTGTATTTATTTTGAACTTGTTTCTAAAACTTAAAAATTGAGCAACAGTTTGAAAACCTAGATTTATGGTTTATCTTTAAAATTTCTGGAAACCAAGAACCTGAATTATTTCCAAAACAACCATCAGCTAGACTAGAGCTGCTGTTAATCTCCCTTTGGACAAAAATGTCACTATCCAGTTTTGCCACATTCCTCTTTCTTTGGATTATTTTATAGCTGTGACTTCATTACTTCACTCATTAACAATATTTGCTTCCTCTTAGTAGAAACTGAGTTTTTGACCTTTCTATTGGCACTAAAAGATATTAAGACATCAACTTAACCATAATTCAAAAAGACAGGTATCCCAATGTTCATTAAAACCCTATTTACAATAGCCAGGACATGGAAAAAAGCTAAATACCCATCAATGGAAAAGCGCATAAAAAAGATATGATATATATACACAATGGAATATTACTCAGCCATAGAAAAGAATGGAATTGGGTCATTTGTAGAAACATGGATGGTTGGAGAAGGCAATGGCACCCCACTCCAGTACTCTTGCCTGGAAAGTCCCATGGAGGAGCCTGGTAGGCTGCAGTCCATGGGGTCGCTAAGAGTCGGACACGACTGAGCGACTTCACTTTCACTTTTCACTTTTATGCATTGGAGAAGGAAATGGCAACCCACTCCAGTGTTCTTGCCTGGAGAATCCCAGGGATGGGGGATCCTGGTGGGCTGCCGTCTATGGGGTTGCACAGAGTCAGACACGACTGAAGCGACTTAGCAGTAGCAGCAGCAACAGGATGGACCTAGAGACTGTCATACAGAGTGAAGCAAGTCAGAAAGAGAAAAATATTCACGCATATATGTGGAATCTATAAAATTGGTCTAGACAATCTTATTTACAAAGCAGAAATAGAAACATAGTTGCAGAAAACCAATGTATGGATACCAAGGAAGAAGGACTGTGGGATGAACTGGGAAATTGGGATTGACACATATACACTGTTGAGACTATGCATAAACATTTGGCAGGGTCATTAAAGGGTCAGACATAACTTCGCAACTAAACAACTGTAGAGCACAAAGAACTCTACTTAGTGCTCCGTGGTGACCTAAAGGGGAAGGGAATTCAAAAAAAGAGGGGACATGTGTATATGCATAGCTGATTTACTTTGCTGTACAGTAGAAACTAACACTATAAAGCAACTATATTCCAATAATTTTTTCAACAAACAACACTTTATTGAGTAAAGCTGTGAATTTGAATCTCTTTAAAACCTCCGCTTCCTTATCTATAAAGTGGAGTTATAATGATCACACTATCTCACAAAGATATTATGATGAATAAGAAATGGACAAAATGGCCTAATGTGGTCCCTAGATTGATATGATATTCAATAAGTAAAGCATTAGTAGCATTAATGACCATAGCATAATGTCTGTCATATTAAAATTGTTCGCAAAACTAGAATGAGGAATAGCATTTAGTTTTTGCAGATAATTCACATCCCTGAGGCTCTTCATAACGTGGGGCAGGGCGGCAGGGGATAGGGGGGGAACTGACAAATCTCTTCAGATTATCTGCATTTCATATACCCAGATAATGTTTGATTTCAATCAATTTAGATGTGAGTTTTTGATTCTTTGAAGAAGACAAGTATCACTTAAATATATATTTTTTGAATTTCTAAACTTTTTTCTAAAAATTCAACTATTTTTAATCTTTGTGCTATATTTACTTTTGTTTATGCTTCCCAGCTCTTGATTAATTTGCAAGGTTTTTTTTAATTGTGTATTTTTTTATTTTTATTTTATTTTTTAAATATTTACTTTATTTTACTTTACAATACCATATTGGTTTTGCCATACATTGACATGAATCCACCATGGGTGTATATGAA
>SJYT01050319.1:111537-142392 GCA_006410635.1 Cephalophus harveyi | reverse complement strand
CTAGAACTTTTAAAAATTATATTTAAGCTGCATTTGATCTTAGACAGCAATAGATTTACCTGGCTTTTTATATAAAGAGATTCATTTTACACAATATTATTGAAATTATTCATTGAAAGAAAATATTGGTGGAAATTGTAAAACCTTTACTTATGCTTGTAATTGAGTGTGACTATATCCTAATGCAAACAAAATTCTGATCATTAGCACAGTAAAACCAAAGTATATTTTCTCTACAATGCATAGCTAAGTGAAGTTTGCTTTTTAGAATTGGTAAATCATACCTTTATATACACAGTTGGAAGAATAGTACAGTGCTACCAAGTACTCATTATACCAGCTTGAAGAGTGACAATGTTCATTTTATTTAAACAAATATAATCAATTAAAATATTATTAGGGGGTACTGGATTTTCTGACTATACCTCAGCAAAAGAACACTGACATTTAAGTAAACACTGAAAAAGGAATAGAAATTTACCTTCCTCCTATGGAATCCATGTCTAAATGTGTCTGCTTTAAGAACTTCTAATATCAGAACTATAGATATGGTGGGCAGGGGAAGGGGCTCAAATAACTATGAAAAGGTATTTAATAAGTTACAGATTGAGGTACAAGGTACAATTTTAATATTTTAATGTCAAAGATATTTGAATCATCCAGATAAAAAATGTTTCATTTATAAGAATAAACCTAGGTCGGTCTTCAGAAATTTTGTGCGACTACATACTATAGCACTACCAAGTTTGAAGTTACTTATCTTCTGAAACAAGAATTCTACAACCTGACCAGATGTCCTTCATCTGTAAATGTATCAGAAGAAATCATTAGATACAAAAAGATTTTAAAAGCATGATACCACACACAACTATTGAAAACTATATATATCCTTGAAAATCTATACCACAATAACAAGACATAAATCAAATAAGAGTTCTTGAAAAGTTGTTAAATAAAAATATTTAGGAAGAGGTTAAAGAGAGAAATAAATCTAAAAATATATTAGATTTTTTAATATTGAGCAAGAACCCTGCAGGGTCCCTTTGCCTCCACTCCCCAGTATAAAACCAAGCAGTTAATGATCAGGACAACAGTCATGAACTCAGTGTCTGATGCATATACCTGATTTTTTTTTTTTAATAGATAATGTAACTGCCACCAAAGGAGTGGTGTGGGGGGTGGGGTAACTGAATGGTGACCAGACTATAGCCATGACATAAGCTGCTTTAACTTGAATAGTAGTGGATATGTAACTAGCACGATTCCAAGTATTGGTCGCAAAGAATCAGATAAACACTGCTCTTCATTATAGTCTATATCTTTGTGGGCATCAAAATAATTGCAGCTTGTTCTGCCATATATGTAAGTGGGCAACTAAGATGTTAGCAAAGAGATGCTACACAGTCATATTGACATCTTCCTCTCTGAGAATGTAGCACACTTTTTTAGCATGAAACAGTTACAGAAGATGGACCTAATCCCACAGAAATGGAATAATGTTTGACAGTGGGGATTTGTAAGCACTCCTTTACCTCTTTTCTGTTTGATCATCCCCATCTTTAGACAATAATCATAAAGATGAGATCATTAGGCAACATTTAATCTAGCTATTAATTTCTGCTTTGCTAAATATATTTACATAACAAATTACCTAACCTGATGATTCCTTTCCTTGATTAGAAGGAGTACGCATGAAGCATTAAGTAATTAAAGACTAACCTTCTACTGTTAGCTCCCCCTTAGTAAACTTGTAAGTGGACCATGTGGACACAGGCCAACCATGCAGGCAATAGAACATAAAATCACAGACAGACCATGCAAGCAAGACAACATCCGAAGGATTACTGGGAGAAGTCAGAAAGTCTACAAACAATGGAAAGATGAAAAATAATCTGAGCCCTTGCTTTAATGATTAGCTGAGACTGTTTCCCCTTTTTCCTTTTAAAAGCTGTCACAGCCGAGCAAAATCTTTGGAGTTGGTCTCTGGACATAAGTCAACATAAGTCCACTGTCTCCCCTTATTGCCGGCTTTTCTGACTAAACCACCTTTCTTTACTAAATCTTGCCCCTCAATTTACTGGCTGTTGGACAGCAAGCAATTGAACCTGCATTCAGTTACAAGTACAATATCTAAACAACAAATTCTTCATTTTATATTTTGATTTTAATAATAAGAAATTTAAAATTTAATTATTTGAGAATGTAAATTATCAGATGAAAACATAGAAAATATACTTTTGTAAACACCAAAAAGCTAAATAAAGCAGGGCTCCTATAAAAATAGGTAAAACATAAGGTGAAGGTGAAGTCGCTCAGTCGTGTCCAACTCTTTGCGACCCCGTGGACTGTAGCCTACCAAGTTCCTCCATCCATGGGATTCTCCAGGCCAGAATACTGGAGTGGGTTGCCATTTCCTTCTCCAGGGGATCTTCCCGACCCAGGGATCGAACCCAGGTCTCTTGCATTGGAGGCAGACGCTTTATCCTCTGAGCCACCAGGGAAGCCCGGTAAAACATAAGAAAGTGTTAAAAATAGCAATTAAATAAATAAAAGCATAAAAGATGAAATAAGTAAAGACATTTTTGAAAAGCTTCTGATGAAGAGAAAAATCCAACAGGTAATTTTTATAATTTTACATGTGGTGAACTCAAAATAATAAAGACACATGAAGATTAAAAAAATTAGAAATATGAACAAAGATTTACATAATAGAGAAAATAGGAATACTTGAGCTACTTTGGGCAGAGCAGACTTAACTGTCAAAACAAATTTAGAATGGTAAAGTAGGTTCTTTTATGAAAGAAAATAAATCAGAAAGATAAACTCTTCTTTCTGTCCTGCATTTCTACATCCTTTTTCAGTCTTTCAAAGAACTCTCAAAGAATGAAGGAACAATCAGATCATTATAGTGGGAATGCAAAGAGTAAGAAAAGATTCATCTTCAGTTATTTGACTTTCAGATGGGAATTAGTTAAAAATTCCTAGAGAAGACTCAAACATCTTATAACAAGGAACTTGAAAGACTAGAGAGAAAGAAGATCCTACAACACTGCCTCTTAGAGAAGAGACAAGTCACTCACTTGGTTGGGGGAAAAGTAGAAAAAGGGACTACAACGTTGCACAAAATGCCTGAGGGATAAGATATTAGAACTGGGTGCAATATAGGGCAATATGGGGCATCAGAAAGAGAGATTTCAAAGAGAGAAGATTTTTGTCTAGAGAAAGCTAACAGTAGTCAAAGCAAGGAGGTAAGGCTTTCCTTGCCTTTAAAGGGAACATTTGGAGTCACATTGAAAATACAAATAAAGGTCAGCTTTGGTGGTGCCTGAGGGCCCTCATCAATAATTGCAAATTACTCAAGACTTAACCAAACAGGATGATTAAAGTTACCCCGAGTGGACATCTAAGTAGTCCACAGAAGCCCAGACTGAAAGAAGGGCTATGATAGTGATATGGAAGATGAAGCTGTAAAGAGGAATTGCGGAGTGAGGGAAACTACCTACATAAAAACACAATATATTTGAAACTTTCTGAACAGCATATTTATGTCAAACAGCAATGGTATAAAAATATTAGACAAGGTGAAATTACAAAAATCTCTCTTTAAAAAAAAGTATATACCAAATAAACAAGGGCATAATGACAAAAGTATTTAGTTTGGATTGGCACTAGGGATGACTCAAGGACATTATAGTTGTTTTGCAGTTTATTTCCATTATTATTACATCAGCTCTGCCTCAGAGGATCAAACATTAGATCCCACAGGTTAGTGACCGTTGGTCTACAGATAAAACCATGATAAAATTTTAATTTTTAATTAAAAAAAATACTATCATTGAGATACTCACAAAATAATATTTATTAAGCCATACATAATATGCAACAAATTCTCACAAAACTAATGTTAGGAAGGAAAAACTTTTCCTTCAGCTTTTGTTCCCCTGGAGGCCTTTAAAAGTGGCAAATGATAGACTAACTGGAGAAAATAAAAGTTTGTTAATGTTCATATGGGAGTTCCCAAAAGAAACAGTTCATTAAATGGCTAAAATCAGGGCTGATGTACCTAACTTAATAAAGAAAAGGAGAAGAGGAGAAAAGGCTCTTATTAATAGGAATAGAGTAGGATAATCAAATAGCATTCAGAAATCCCACTGAGTGATTATAGATAGAGAGGGAACTTTAGAGGCTTTGGGAGACCATAGTGAGGTAATGATCACTTACGGAAGCAACGGGAAAGCCCTGAAACAATGTGCACTTGCTTGACTCATGAAGCAGAGCAAATCTTTTAGCATCAAAGCTACACTGCCTTGCCTATAACAAAACCAAGCTAACTTGCTTAGCAACAAAACTATGAAATGGAAGCAGAAGTCATGCCTCAAGACAACAAAACAAAACTAGAAAAATAGGGCTTACATTCTGCAGAGTGATGTCGGCAAACGAATATCCCTTAGGACATGCTCTGTGCATTCACAAAAAAGAATTTAGGAAAATGTGACACTTCAAAGTGAAAGACCCTCATCATACTGAGACTTGAAATAATTTTTCCATGGCATCATGACAGTCCTAGATGAGCCATAAAGGATCAGAGACCTCCCCTGTCTGATAGGTAGAAGGTAGAAGGAGTTAATGACGGAAGACTTGAAGAACAAGGAAGAGGGTGATCATCTCCCTCTCCCCTCTTTTCCTTGGATTATAAAAATGTAACACAGTAAGTATTCCAGGGCAGTTCAATGCTCACTTCCCTGCCCACCTGTAAGTCCTATTCTAAGAAATTATTTCTTATATATCACTTTACCTCTCACTAAATTCTTTCTGCACGAGACACAAAGAATTGGAGCCCTTTGGAGTCCCCACAAAATGCCACCTATCAGTTCCATATGGGTTACCTTAAGCGAGCAAAACAGGTTTCTTGGAGAACAAATATGAGAAAGGAAAATCTGAGATGCCTGTTTATGCATGTGGTCCTTCCAAGAGGGAATCATGATAGCTTCATTCTTTGTCTCCCTGGGAGTGAAGTCACCCCATACGGAGGATTTATGGCAGCCTCAATTCCCAGAAGTTTCTGTAGCTAGTCAGATAAGGGAAGTTCTGAGGATACTTTCTTTCTGTATCTGTTGAATCGTAAATGTTTACAATTTAATCTTCATACCAAATCTGGGGTTCCAAGTGGGCCAACACATTAAATATATAGCTCTGCTCAGAGATTTTTCACATAAAGTAAGTAGTCTATTGAGGCAAAGATAGGCATCTTTGCTTAACAGAATGGAACAGCCAAGGAGAAAGGTCAATCATCCGGTAAAATAAGTTGAATCCACTCTAGTGACCACTGGGTAACAGATACCACGGCCAAAAAACATTTATATTCAAAAGACTGCATTTTCTGACTATATGCAATAAAACTAAAATCAAATAATACATTAAACATATAAGAAAATAAAATAGATCACAAAAAAATGAAAAGGCAAATTAACTGAAATAAAAGCACATGACAAAGATGACAGATAAACATGTTTAATGCATGTGGTGGTTGTCCGTTGCTTCAGTCATGTCCGACTCTCTGCGAACCCATGGACTGTAGCCAACAGGTTCCTCTGTTAATGATATTACTGGAGTGGTTGCCGTGCCCTCCTCCAGGAGTTCTTCCCAACCAAGGCATGGAACCCATGTCTCCTCCATCTCCTGCACTGCAGGCAGATTCTTTATCATTGAGCCATCAGTGAAGCCCTGAGTATCTATAAATTAGTAAGACTAATTCTAAAACCCCTATAGAAAAATAAAGACAAACATAAAAATAAATTCAAATAGCAAACAGGTACAGTTAGTCCTTCTTATTCATGGATTCTATGTTTGTGAATGCACTCACTTGCTAAAATTTATCTGTAACCCCAAATCAATACTCTTAGTATTTTTTTGTGGTCACTCATTGATGTACTCAGAGGAGCAAAAAATTTGAGTTGCCTGACATGCACATTCCCAGCTCAGGTCAAACAAGGCAATGCTTGTTTCCACTCCCATATTATAAAAATATTAGACAAGGTGAAATTACAAAAATCTCTCTTTAAAAAAAAGTATATACCAAATAAACAAGGGCATAATGACAAAAGTATTTAGTTTGGATTGGCACTAGGGATGACTCAAGGACATTATAGTTGTTTTGCAGTTTATTTCCATTATTATTACATCAGCTCTGCCTCAGAGGATCAAACATTAGATCCCACAGGTTAGTGACCGTTGGTCTACAGATAAAACCATGATAAAATTTTAATTTTTAATTAAAAAAAATACTATCATTGAGATACTCACAAAATAATATTTATTAAGCCATACATAATATGCAACAAATTCTCACAAAACTAATGTTAGGAAGGAAAAACTTTTCCTTCAGCTTTTGTTCCCCTGGAGGCCTTTAAAAGTGGCAAATGATAGACTAACTGGAGAAAATAAAAGTTTGTTAATGTTCATATGGGAGTTCCCAAAAGAAACAGTTCATTAAATGGCTAAAATCAGGGCTGATGTACCTAACTTAATAAAGAAAAGGAGAAGAGGAGAAAAGGCTCTTATTAATAGGAATAGAGTAGGATAATCAAATAGCATTCAGAAATCCCACTGAGGGATTATAGATAGAGAGGGAATTTTAGAGGCTTTGGGAGACCATAGTGAGGTAATGATCACTTAAGGAAGCAACGGGAAAGCCCTGAAACAATGTGCACTTGCTTGACTCATGAAGCAGAGCAAATCTTTTAGCATCAAAGCTACACTGCCTTGCCTATAACAAAACCAAGCTAACTTGCTTAGCAACAAAACTATGAAAAGGAAGCAGAAGTCATGCCTCAAGACAACAAAACAAAACTAGAAAAATAGGGCTTACATTCTGCAGAGTGATGTCAGCAAACGAATATCCCTTAGACATGCTCTGTGCATTCACAAAAAAGAATTTAGGAAAATGTGACACTTCAAAGTGAAAGACCCTCATCATACTGAGACTTGAAATAATTTTTCCATGGCATCATGACAGTCCTAGATGAGCCATAAAGGATCAGAGACCTCCCCTGTCTGATAGGTAGAAGGTAGAAGGAGTTAATGACGGAAGACTTGAAGAACAAGGAAGAGGGTGATCATCTCCCTCTCCCCTCTTTTCCTTGGATTATAAAAATGTAACACAGTAAGTATTCCAGGGCAGTTCAATGCTCACTTCCCTGCCCACCTGTAAGTCCTATTCTAAGAAATTATTTCTTATATATCACTTTACCTCTCACTAAATTCTTTCTGCACGAGACACAAAGAATTGGAGCCCTTTGGAGTCCCCACAAAATGCCACCTATCAGTTCCATATGGGTTACCTTAAGCGAGCAAAACAGGTTTCTTGGAGAACAAATATGAGAAAGGAAAATCTGAGATGCCTGTTTATGCATGTGGTCCTTCCAAGAGGGAATCATGATAGCTTCATTCTTTGTCTCCCTGGGAGTGAAGTCACCCCATACGGAGGATTTATGGCAGCCTCAATTCCCAGAAGTTTCTGTAGCTAGTCAGATAAGGGAAGTTCTGAGGATACTTTCTTTCTGTATCTGTTGAATCGTAAATGTTTACAATTTAATCTTCATACCAAATCTGGGGTTCCAAGTGGGCCAACACATTAAATATATAGCTCTGCTCAGAGATTTTTCACATAAAGTAAGTAGTCTATTGAGGCAAAGATAGGCATCTTTGCTTAACAGAATGGAACAGCCAAGGAGAAAGGTCAATCATCCGGTAAAATAAGTTGAATCCACTCTAGTGACCACTGGGTAACAGATACCACGGCCAAAAAACATTTATATTCAAAAGACTGCATTTTCTGACTATATGCAATAAAACTAAAATCAAATAATACATTAAACATATAAGAAAATAAAATAGATCACAAAAAAATGAAAAGGCAAATTAACTGAAATAAAAGTACATGACAAAGATGACAGATAAACATGTTTAATGCATGTGGTGGTTGTCCGTTGCTTCAGTCATGTCCGACTCTCTGCAAACCCATGGACTGTAGCCAACAGGTTCCTCTGTTAATGATATTACTGGAGTGGTTGCCGTGCCCTCCTCCAGGAGTTCTTCCCAACCAAGGCATGGAGCCCATGTCTCCTCCATCTCCTGCACTGCAGGCAGATTCTTTATCATTGAGCCATCAGTGAAGCCCTGAGTATCTATAAATTAGTAAGACTAATTCTAAAACCCCTATAGAAAAATAAAGACAAACATAAAAATAAATTCAAATAGCAAACAGGTACAGTTAGTCCTTCTTATTCATGGATTCTATGTTTGTGAATGCACTCACTTGCTAAAATTTATCTGTAACCCCAAATCAATACTCTTAGTATTTTTTTGTGGTCACTCATTGATGTACTCAGAGGAGCAAAAAATTTGAGTTGCCTGACATGCACATTCCCAGCTCAGGTCAAACAAGGCAATGCTTGTTTCCACTCCCATACTATAAATAAATTTACTTTTCCTGTGTGTTTTTAGTGCTATTTTTTCCTCATTTTTGTGCTTTTTGTTGGTGATTTGGCTGTTAGTGGCCCCCATGTGTTTTGTGGAAGCACTGTCTAGTAATTCTAAGCTTAGATGTGCATTATGGAAAAAAAAAAACATGTTAAGTAAGCTTCATTGAGGCATGAGTTATAGCGGTATTGACCATGAGTTCAATGTTAATGAGTCAACAATTTATATTTAATAAGGTGTCTTTAAACAGAAGCAGACATAAAATAGGGTTATGTATTGATCTGTTGTTGAAAATGTTGTGACCAGAGGCTCTTAAGAGCACGACTCTAGAATTCGCCAGGAGCAATGGTTCAATACTGGTTAATTCAGTGTTCACTGCAACTTTATAGAATATAATTGCAATGAGTAATGAAAATCTACTATATTTCAAAAATTAAAACTCTGATTAACAGTCAGGGAAAGCGAAATCAAATAATATTAAGCAGCATTATTTTAACCTATCAGATTTGGAAATATATATATATATATATATATATATATTTTAGGGAAAAAAAAAGTGCATCAGTGTTGAGGAGGGCATTGTTAAATCAAGTCTGCAACAGAAATACAGACTGGTACCAACTTTTGAAAAAGTAAATTGACAATATATAAACAGCCTTACACTTGTTCAAACTTTGATCTCTAATTCTTTAGAAACTGGTCCTGGTACTATGGAAATCACTATATCTATGAACAAAATTCTCCCTGTGATGTTGTTAATTACAGTATTATTCCTGAAAGGAATCAACATACAAAACTCAGCTTCTACTTATCTCCATCTCACACTTAGTAGAAGCATCAGTTCAGTTCAGTTCAGTCACTTGGTCTTGTCTGACTCTTTGCGACCCCATGGACTGCAGAACTAAGATCATGGCATCTGATCCCATCACTTCATAGCAAATAGATGGGGAAACAGTGGAAACAATGACTGACTTTATATTTGGGGGGCTCCAAAATCACTGCACATGGTGACTGCAGACATGAAATTAAAAGTGGAAGCATAATACTGCCTTTTTTAGCAACAGTAAAGAAGAAACTGCTGGCAAGGAAAAGAATGCCTATGAAAGAGGACAGTGAACCAAAGAGATTTATTGCTTTCAGAGCAACTAAAAGCTCATTAAAAAAAGAAGAAGAAGAAGAAGAAACCATGAATGTTTCTAAAATAAATATCCACTAGAAAGCTTTCTTGAGCAAACAATGACAAAAATGAGGGTGACTTGTCTTAAAACAAGAGTCCTCTTGAAGCCTTTGGTTAATGCAAAGTTGAATAAAGATTCTTTTAAATAACAATTGATTAGTTGGGTCCCTTAAGAGCACTTTCAGCTCCTTTTCTTAAAGTTTGAATGGCTGCTTAAGTCTAAACCGTTCAGCATTAAATTCTAAATAAAGTTTGGAGTTAAATGCTTTTTTTTTTTTTTAAGTTCTAATTCTTTGGAAGAGTTCCTTATTACTAAGACATACCAGTGCTGCTGTCTCACCTCTGGGGATTGACACCAAGATGCTACTGAAAAATGATATTTAAAATGCAAGTGTTTTACCTTTAAACTCATGGCACACAGAATTATAAATCCAGGATGCTTATGTGTAATATTTTTCTCATATACACATGCTACAAGTTGGTAGCAGTCACTATTGAGATATTTGGATGCAGAGATAACAGCAATATAAATGCATGTGTGCATTTATAAATTTGCATGTGTGAATGCTCAGTCTTGTCTGATTGCGACCATGCTCCTCTATCCATGGAATTTTCCAGGCAAGAATATTGGAGTCAGTTGCCATTTCCTACCCTGGGGGATCTTCCCAACCCAGGGATCTAACCCATGTCTCCTCCATTTCTGCATCGGCAAGCAGATTCTTAATACTGAGCCACCTGGTTAGCTACTAGAAAACACATGCAATTTAAAAGTAAAACTCTCCATTCCCTGAAATCCTAAAGAGTAGTTATTTAACAGGATATTTATGAAACAAAGAAACATTGAATAGAAAAAAGGCAATACTAAAATTATTCTCATGGAAAACTCAATATTAAGTAAATATGTGCACATCTGTCCACACACACACATTTCAAGAAAGGAAGCATTTTAATGCTAAGCAAATGTTCTACTTCACTTTTTCTTTGCTTTTTATTGAAGTATAGTTTACATAGAATACATATTAGTTTCAGGTGTATAACATAGTGACTGATATACTACCTTTACGTACATTACCAATTACAGGCCATGGTTAGTCCAGTAAGTCTTCTGTCACTCTACAAATTTATTACAGTGTTATTAACTATATTCCCTATACTGTTCATTACATCCTCTGACTTATTAATTCCATAGCTGGAAGTTTGTATCTCTTGATTTCCTTCACCTATTTTGTGACCCAACCCCTGGCTGCCCCAGCAACCACTTGTTTATTTTCTATACCTACTTCTGTTTTGTTTTTTATTTTGCTTTTCAGGTTCCACATACAAATGAAATCATATGGTATTTGTCTTTTTGTGATATATTTCAATTAGCATACCATTGTCTAGGTTCATCTGTGTTGTTACAAATGGCAAGATTTCATAATTTTTATGGGTGAATAATGACCCATTTTGTGCATCTATATCTATATCATAATACTTACAGCTTTGTTCTCTTCCTTAAGACTGGTTTGGTTATTTGGAGTCTTCTCTGCAATTTCCACACAAATTTTGGGGTTATTTTTGTTCCAGTTCTATAAAATGCCATTGCTATTTTGGCAAGAATTACATTGAATCTATAGATTAATTTGCTGATATAGACATTTTGACAATATTAAGTCTTCCAATCCATGAGCACAGAATACTTTTCCATTGCTTTGTGTCTTATTCAATTTTTTTTAAAAAATTAATGTCTTGTAATTTTTAATGAATAAGTCTTCAATCTCCTTGGTTAAATTTATTCTTAGGTATTTTATTATTTTTGATGCAATTGCAAATGAGATTGTTTCCCTAATTTTACTTTTGGATAATTTCTAATTAGTGTATAGAAAAAAAATAATTCCTTTGTATCAGTCTTGTATCCTGCACCCTTGCTGAATTAATTTACTAGTTCTAAAAGTTGTGGGGTGAGGTGTTTAGAGTTTCTATACGTAGTATAATTTTTTAAAGTTATTTTCTATTTTTGCTGTTTCAGTTGAGTGATTTCCACTACCCTGTCTTCCAGACTCCTGATTTGTTCTTCTTCAATCTCTAATCTGCTGTGATTATAGCATTCTTTTCATTTTGTTACTATATTCTTTAGTTTTGATTTGTTCTTTTTTGTTTTCTCTTTGCTAAAGTTTTTAGTGAGTTCCTTCTTTCATTCTCCCAAATTTGGTGATCATTTTTAATACTATTGATTTTAACCCTTTATCTGGTAAATGTCTTATCTGCATTTTGTTTACTTCTTTCTCTGAAGTTGTATCCTCTTCTTTCAATTGAAAGATATTCTTTTGTCCTCTCATTTTGCCTCTCTGTGCCTGTTTCTATGTATTAGATATATCAACTAGGTCTCTCCATCTTGAAAGAGTGATACTGTCTAGAAAGTGTGCAGTGAGTCTCAGTGGTATCTTCTTTCCTGGTCACCAGAGCCAGGTGCTCCAGAGGCATTTCCTGTGTGAGCAACATGTGCCCTACTGTGGTGATTGGACGGTGATTATTGCAGGCATGATGGTAAGTAGGGTTTGCCCTCAGGTCAGGTAGCTAAAAGGCTCGGCTGCCACTATTAAGGGCCTAATGGTGGTGGGATGGCTCTGGATCTACAAGGCTGAGCAGTAGAGATGACACTGGTGGGCACATTATGTGTGGGGTCACTTTGGAGGGGCCAGCTATGGCAGGTCTGCCATCACTTCCATCTCCAAATTATGTTTTATCAGATCCTTATCCCTTCAGCACATACACTAGTCAAAGAATCTCCTTGTTGTATGGCCCAGATGCTTTTCAAGATGCTGACTCTGCACTGTGACTTGGAACAAGGAAGTCTGTGTTGAGCCCTTCAAGAATGGAGCCTCATTTTCCCATAGTCATCAGCTCTTTTGGACAGAAGTTCTGTTGGTTTTTGAAGTAAGATGTTATGGAGGTTCATCTTCCTGGTACAGGTCCCTGGGCTGCAGGCCTGATGTGAGTTTTTAGGAACCTTCACAGTTGTGATATGCATCTTGCTTGAGGGTTTCTTCATGGACGTGTGGCTTCTGATTAGACTGAGTTTCTCCCCCACCTGTCTCAAAGTGGCCTTTCTTTATATTATTAGTTGTTATTAAAAAAAAAAAATCTGTCTTGCTAGCTTTCAGATCATTCTTACAGATAATTTCTCTTAATATAGTTTTGTTGGGTCCATGGGTGGAGTGAGCTAAGTACTTTGCCATCTTGATCTGGACACAACAAAAATGTTCCATTCCTAAATGAGGGCATATATCATAGATATGCTTCATTCTATTAAAATAGAACACCTGAAGGTAGTTATATCTTTAATATATTTACTGCAATGTTTGTTCCTTCTTGAAGTTACATTATTATAAACATGATGGAGAGTAAAAATGATGAAGCAAAATACATATTTCACATATTTTATAGAACTCTTACCTATTAGAAACAAAATTCCAATATATACACATAATCAATAACTACATGGATTCTTTAGGGCTTTCCAGGTGGCACTAGTGTTAAAGAGTTTGCCTGCCAGTGCAAGAGACATGAGATGTGGGTTCAATCCCTGGGATGGGAAGATCTCCTGGAGTAGGGCATGGCAACCTATTCCAGTGTTTTTGCCTGGAGAATTCCATGGACAGTGGAGCTTTGTAAGCTGCAGTCCACAGGGTCACAAAGAGTCAGACATGACTGAAGTGACTTAGCACACATGCACATATTCTTTGTTCTTAGTGTTATTCTTTTCCTCTCACAAAAGAATGCAAAGTTTCAAGGACTACGTTCATTCAAAGTCATATTTTAAATATTTTGCTTTGTGATTTAACCACATTTTTAATTATCCCCAACAGCTGATTATTACACAGGCCAAAAATAGGCTAAAGATAAGCAGACGTATAGGCTTGGCGTTCAAGTGTCTTAAGAATAGACTAGGATTTAAACAGAGGAGCCAATGGCACACCACTCCAGTCCTCTTGCCTGGAAAATCCCATGGACGGAGCCTGAAAGGCTGCAGTCACAGAGTCGTGAAGAGTCGGACAAGACTGAGCGACTTCACTTTCACTTTTCACTTTCATGCATTGGAGAAGGAAATGGCAACCCACTTCAGTGTTCTTGCCTGGAGAATCCCTGGGATGGGGGAGCCTGGTGGGCTGCCGTCTATGGGGTTGCACAGAGGCAGACATGACTGAAGCGACTTAGCAGCAGCAGGATTAAAAAAAAAAAGAGATCATATTCTGAATTTGCTGCTACCAACTTCCTGAAATTATGGGTTGGTCACTTAATGTCTCTTCACCACAGGACTGCCTTCATTGTCAATCATGAAAAATTTGATTTTATGGCTCAAATGACAGGATTTAGGACTAACAATCTGATGAAGGTAGTGACTCAGTCATTAGCATGAGAAATACTCATTACCATAAGAAACACTCTGTGTCAACTACTTAAATCATTATAGAACACATGTCCTCCATGTTCTCAAAACACAAACTATGGCTTATTTTTTGGCTTTTAGCTCTTCTACCCAGAGATAACTAGTTATTATCATGTTCTTACATAATCTTTTAGAGATTTTCTATGTATAAAAACTGTGTTCTGTGTGTAATTTGCTTGATCAGATGTAATCCAAGACCAAACCAGTTTTAGAGTTAAGTAAATGTAAGACATAAAAAAAAGGAACATCAAATTAATGATACACATGGGGTCTCAGACATGCTACTCGAAAGCATGGCATCTTGGTATATTGAATATCTTAAAGTGAAAGAATTTAAGAAAATAGTAGAAACAGGAAGTCACTCTGACTTTCTCCCCCTTCACCCTTCTTTCCTGAAACAAGTCATAAAAACCCTATTGAAAGGTATTCTCCATGTACCAGAAGAAAAGAAGACATTCTAATTACTGCAGATGGGTAATTTGGGACTGAGAAATCTACAAATTTTGTTAAACTAACCATTATCTTTCCAGTTACTCCTCACCGTTTACTTCGCGAAGCCTTAATGTCTCTGACTTGTCTATTTCTCACAAATTTATTGTTTGTGTTGTATGTAAAAGGTATAATGGAGAAGGGGATGGCAGCCCACTTCAATATTCTTGCCTGGAGAATCCTATGTACAGAGGAGCCTGGCAGGCTACAGTCCATAGGGTAGAAAACAGTTGGACACAACTGAAATGACTTGGCATGTGTACATGCAAAAGGTATAAAACCTTTCTGTTCTGGCCATTATTCAGGTTGTCATTATCTTGTGAAGTCTCCTATGTACATGATGAAATAAAAAATATGCATTCTTTTCTCCTGTTAATCTGTCCTCATTGGTTTAATTTTTAGATTCAGCCAGGGATCCTAAGAAGGTTGAGGGAAAGTTTTCCTCCCCTGCAATACAATATATCTGTCTAGCAGGGTGTTGTACTAAAAATTTGCTTATACCTTGTGGCAACATCACTTTAGCTTATGATCACTTTACCTCTGCCTACTTTTTACCCCACTCCCTAGCCCATTTGCAAGGCGCTGTCCCAGCCAAACTATGCCAGTTCCCTGACTTACTGTTCTATTTTCTCTAAAAATTTCGCCTTCTCCTCTTTATCTAAAATATCTCCCTTCCTTCTGTCTCCTCTCCTAACTCCTACTCACTGTTCAAGACTCAGCTCAGACTATCACTTATAGGAAGTTCATCTGACTTCTAAGATATAGTAAGGCACATCTCTCCTAAAACAACTATTTAACTGCTATTGAGTTTCCCATCTGTTTTTCTGAGACAGTGACTCTAAATAAATAGCAGGGAACAGAACCTGGGTTTTATGCATCTGTGCATACCTAGTTCTAAATACTATGCCATCATGAATTTTTTATTAATAATAGAAGCAACTGATGGCACCGTGAACTTTTCCTTTTATTTATTATTATTTTTTTTTAAAATTTCAGTCAGGGTATCATTTTGTACATGCTAAAGGCCATCTCTTACAAGGTACGTCTATGTCTCTACTGTATGATTGAAAGCATAAATATGAGTACCCTTTGTGAAAGTAAGGAATTTACAATAAAAATAACCTATTCAATTTTATGAACTACTCAAGTCTCATCAATGACAAATGCACTTCTTTCTCTTTCCTTCTCTTTCAAATATTATTTTTCTAATTGCAATGTGATCCTCACCTTTCACTAACTATTTAAAGTTTTTTAGTTATGTGTTACATACGTCAATTCAGTTCAGTTGCTCAGTCGTGTCAGACTCTTTGCAACCTCATGGACTACAGCATGCAAGATGCCCCTTCCCATCACCAACTCCCAGAGCTTACTCAAACTCATGTCCATTGAGTTGACGATGCCATCCAACCATCTCATCCTCTGTCATCCCTTTCTCCTAATACCTTCAACCTTTCCCAGCATCAGGGTCTTTCCAAATGACTCAGTTTTTTGCATCAGGTGGCCAAAGTATTGGAATTTCAGCCTCAACATCGGTCCTTCCAGTGAATATTCAAGACTGATTTCCTTTAGGATGGACTGGTTGGATCTCCTTGTTGTCCAAAGGACTCTTAAGAATCTTCTCCAACACTACAGTTCAAAAGCATCAGTTCTTCACTGTTCAGCTTTCCTTATAGTCCAGCTCGCACATCCATACACGACTACTGGAAAAACCATAACTTTGACTAGACAGACTTTTGGCGTCAAAGTAATGTCTCTGCTTTTTAATATGCTATCTAGGTTGGTCCTAGGTTTTCTTCCAAGGAGCAAGCATCTTTTAATTTCATGGCTTCAGGCACCATCTGCAGTGATTTGGGAATCCCCCAAAGTAAAGGTTCACTGTTTCCATTGTTTCCCCATCTATTTGTGATGAAGTGAAGGGACCAGATGCCATGATCTTAGTTTTTTGACTGTAGAATTTTAAGTCAATTTTTTTCACTCTCCTCTTTCACTTTTATCAAGAGGCTCTTTAGTTCTTTGCTTTCTGCCATAAGTGTGGTGTCATGTGCATACCTGAAGTTATTGATATTTCTCTTGGCAATCTTGATTCCAGCATGTGCTTCATCCAGTCTAGCATTTCTCATGATGTACTCTGCATATATAAGTTAAATAAACATGGTGACTATATACAGCCTTGACGTACTCCTTTCCCAATTCGGAACCAGTCTGCTGTTCTATGTCCAGTTCTGTTGCTTCTTGACCTGCATACAGATTTCTCAGGAGGCAGGTCAGGCGGTCTGGTGTTCCCATCTCTTTAAAAATTTTCCACAGTTTGTTGTGACCCACACGGTCAAAGGCTTTGGCATAGTCAATAAAGCAAAAGTAAATATTTTTCTACTTAAGTTACCCACTTAAGTTTGTCAATTTTAATCAAAAATTCAATAGGCCAACCATCTACCTGACAGCTGCAAAAGAATTTCTACCAAATCCCAGGGACTTCTTAGAAAGTAATGAGAGAGTCAATTACTAGTCACATTGATAAGAAGTCTGGGATCCCCAAGGAGGAGAAAGGGGTCTGGGGTTATTGAGGAGGAGATAGAGGTCTGGAATTCTTAAGGAGGAAGAAAGGTCAAGTGTCTTTTTCCTTTTTTTCTCTACACACCTTGGTCTTAGTCTTATAAAATGTTTTTTTTTTTTTTTTCCTTTAAATGGGGAACTAATGATTACAGTTCAGTTCAGTTCAGTTGCTCAGTCATGTCCAACTCTCTGTGTTCACTCAAACTTATGTCGATTGAGTCGGTGATGCCATCCAGCTATCTCATCCTCTGTTGTCCCCTTCTCCTCCTGGCCCCAGTCCCTTCCAGCATCAGGGTCTTTTCCAATGAATCAACTCTTCGTATGAGGTGGCCAAAGTATTGGAGTTTCAGCTTTAGCATCAGTCCTTCTGATGAACACCCAGGACTGATCTCCTTTAGAACTGTCTCTTATACACATCTAGATGTGTATAAGAGACAGATGTTAATGAGTCAACAATTTATATTTAATAAGGCGTCTTTAAACAGAAGCAGACATAAAATAAGGTTATGTATTGATCTGTTGTTGAAAATGTTGTGACCAGAGGCTCTTAAGAGCACGACTCTAGAATTCGCCAGGAGCAATGGTTCAATACTGGTTAATTCAGTGTTCACTGCAACTTTATAGAATATAATTGCAATGAGTAATGAAAATCTACTATATTTCAAAAATTAAAACTCTGATTAACAGTCAGGGATCATAGCCTTGACTAGACAGACCTTAGTAGGCAAAGTAATGTCTCTGCTTTTTAATATGCTATCTAGGTTGGTCAAAACTTTCCTCCCTATGAATAAGTGTTTCTTAATTTCATGGCTGCAATCACCATCTACAGTGATTTTGGAGCCCCCCAAAATAAAGTCTGACACTTTTTTCCACTGTTTCCCCATTTATTTGCCTTGTAGTGAAGGGACCAGATGCCTTGATCTTAGTTTTCTGAATGTTGAGCTTTAGGCCAACTTTTTCATTCTCCTCTTTCACTTTCATCAAGAGACTCTTTAGTTCCTCTTCACTTTCTCCCCTAAGAGTGGTGTCATCTGCATATGTGAGCTTATTGATATTTCTCCCAGCAATTTTGATTCCAGCTTGTGTTTCTTCCAGCCCAGCGTTTCTCATGATGTACTCTGCATATAAGTTAAATAAGCAGGGTGATAATATACAGCCTTGACGTACTTACTTCTTTTCTTATTTGGAACCAGTATGTTGTTCCATGTCCAGTTCCAACTGTTGCTTCCTGACCTGCATATAGGTTTCTCAAGAGGAAGGTCAAATGGTCTGGTATTCCCATTTCTTTCAGAATTTTCCACAGTTTATTGTAATCCACACAGTCAAAGGCTTTGGCATAGTCCATAAAGCAGAAATAGATGTTTTTCTGGAACTCTCTTGCTTTTTCAATGATCCAACAGATGTTGGCTATTTGATCTCTTGTTCCTCTGCCTTTTCTAAAACCAGGTTGAACATCTGGAAGTTCACGGTTCATGTATTGCTGAAGCCTGGCTTAGAGAATTTACAGTATTACTAGCATGTGAGATGAGTGTACTTGTGTGGTAGTTTGAGCATTATTTGGCATTGCCTTTCTTTGGGACTGGAATGAAAACTGACCTTTTCCAGTCCTGTGGTCACTCCTGAGTGTTCCAAATTTCCTGGCATATTGAGGGCAGCACTTTCACAGCATCATCTTTCAGGATTTGAAACAGCTCAACTGGAATTCCATCACCTCCACTAGCTTTGTTCATAGGGATGCTTCCTAAGGCGCACTTGACTTCACATTCCAGGTCTGGCTCTAGGTGAGTGATCACACCATCATGATTATCTGGGTCATGAAGATCTTTCTTGTACAGTTCTTCTTGTATTCTTGCCACCTCTTCTTAATATCTTCTGCTTCTGTTAGGTCCATACCATTTCTGTCCTTTATCGAGCCCATCTTTGCATTCCTTCCAGTGAATATTCAAGACTGATTTCCTTTAGGATGGACTGGTTGGATCTCCTTGTTGTCCAAAGGACTCTTAAGAGTCTTCTCCAACACTACAGTTCAAAAGCATCAATTCCTCACTGTTCAGCTTTCCTTATAGTCCAGCTCACACATCCATACACGACTACTGGAAAAACCATAACTTTGACTAGACAGACATTTGGTGGTAAAGTAATGTCTCTGCTTTTTAATATGCTATCTAGGTTGGTCATAACTTTTCTCCCAAGGAGCAAGCATCTTTTAATTTCATGGCTTCAGGCACCAACTGCAGTGATTTTGGAACCCCCCAAAGTAAAGGCTCACTGTTTCCATTGTTTCCCCATCTATTTGTGATGAAGTGAAGGGACCAAATGCCATGATCTTAGTTTTTTGACTGTAGAATTTTAAGCCAATTTTTTTCACTCTCCTCTTTCACTTTTATCAAGAGGCTCTTTAGTTCTTTGCTTTCTGCCATAAGTGTGGTGTCATTCATGGACCTAACATTCCAGGTTCCTATGCAATATTGCTCTTTACAGCTTTGGACCTTGCTTCTATCACTAGTCATATCCACAACTGGGTATTGTTTTTGCTTTGGCTCCATCCCTTCATTCTTTCTGAACTTATTTCTGCACTGATCTCCAGTAGCATATTGGGCACTTACCGACCCGGGGAATTCCTCTTTCAGTATCCTATCATTTTGCATTTTCATACTGTTCATGGGGTTCTCAAGGCAAGAATACTGAAGTGGTTTGCCATTCCCTTCTCCAGTGGACCACATTCTGTTAGACCTCTCCACCATAACCTGTCCATCTTGGGTGGCCCCACATGGGCACAGGAGGGCCAAGAGGAGCTACTCCACACTCAAGGTCAGGAGGGGCGGCCATGAGGAGATACCCCTCATCCAAGGTAAGGAGCAGCAGCTGCGCTTTGCTGGAGCAGCTGTGAAGAGGTACCCCACATCCAAGGTAAGAGAAACACAAGTAAGATGGTAGGTGTTGTGAGAGGGCATCAGAAGGCAGACAAACTGAAATCATAATCACAGAAAGCTAGCCAACCTGATCACAGGGACCACAGCCTTGTCTAACTCAGTGAAATTAATGGTCACATAACAATTCAGTTTAAACTCTGTACTAAGGATTATATAACAACAACGTATCCTGCTTGAAGACACGTTTCTCCTTCTTGAGAATCTTCTGACTAATCCTGTTATCTTCAAATATATATAATGGAAGTGGGTTAGCTAAAATCTTTCTATTGTTACTTCTAATCTTGTCATCTTAAAATGTAAATTACGGGAGTGGGTCTAGTAATAGCTTTACAGCTTTGAGACATTCTTTTGACTTATTGTACTAACCAATTACAAAAGTCTATAATTCCCTTGCTAAAACTAGTGAAGGGGCACTCTCTGTCCCCCTCTGATGTCTGTGTCAGAAGCTTTCTCTGTCCCTTTTTCACTTTGATAAAACTGCTATACCAAAGCTGTTGAGTGAACGAGCCTGGTGCCTGGTACTGAAGCTTCTTTGGAGATCAGGAATCAGGCATTGTTCACCATAAGCTAACAGTAATATGTAAACCAGTCTAATCTTCATTTTTGCAGTAGAGAAATTAGAGCCTGGAAAATTAATTTCCTCAACTTAACAGAGGAGGAACAGAACTGGGACCATGACAATGATATTTTGACTACAAATTCACTACTTTTGTTAATATTCTATCTTGAAAAAATCACTTTGTACAACAAAGAATGTCAATTTTATATTACATACACACTCTGTTATTTCCACAAGATGACATTTTCATCTTCTTGCCACATACTGATGACGCATTCTGATTTTCCTTTGATTGCATATTTTATGAGGTCCTGTTCTTAGTCTTGCAACTTATTTTATTATTTCCTGACCACTTACATAACCTTGCTGCTGCTGCTGCTAAGTCGCTTCAGTCGTGTCTGACTCTGTGCAACCCCATAGATGGCAGCCCACCAGGCTCTCCCATCCCTGAGATTCTCCTGGCAAGAATACTGGAGTGGGTTATCATTTCCTTCTCCAATGCATGAAAGTGAAAAGTAAAAGTGAAGTCACTCAGTCTTGTCTGACTCTTCGCGACCCCATGGACTGCAGCCACCAGACTTCTCTGCCCATGGGATTTTCCAGGCAAGAGTACTGGAGTGGGGTGCCATTGTCTTCTCCATAAGTAACCTTATTAGCTAGTATATAACATTAAGCTGTCTGATCATGTTTACCTCTTTCAGTTTCATATTTATTGGCAAGAATATTGGAGTGGGTTGCCATTTCCTTCTCCAATGCATGAAAGTGAAAAGTGAAAGTGAAGTCGCTCAGTCTTTTCTGACTCTTCGCGACCCCATGGACTGCAGCCCACCAGGCTTCTCCATCCATGGGATTTTCTAGGCAAAAGTACTGGAGTGGGGTGCCATTGTCTTCTCCATATGTAACCTTATTAGTTAGTATATAACATTAAGCTGTCTGATCATGTTTACCTCTTTCAGTTTCATATTTCCAATAGATTTAATTAAAATTTTACTTAATACTTTTCTGTG
This sequence comes from Cephalophus harveyi, assembly GCA_006410635.1. Classification (NCBI taxonomy): domain Eukaryota; kingdom Metazoa; phylum Chordata; class Mammalia; order Artiodactyla; family Bovidae; genus Cephalophus; species Cephalophus harveyi. Next base: position 120,764 of record SJYT01050319.1, on the reverse strand, counting down.
ATAATTGATAAAGATTACAAGCCAACCTAGGAATAACTTAAGTATATTTTCACTTGTCATTGACCTTATTCTGCTGTCACTTTTTCTCTTCCAAATCAATACAATGAAAGGAATTTTATCTATTTTATGAACAGAAAGATTAGGTGATTTTTGTAGGAAAAGAACTACATGTTTGCTTATTTCACTATTTGGTAATTTGAAAGAAACAGCTTAGATGTGGTTGAACTTAAATACGCCTGCTCTTAGAAGTAATTTTTGGTGCTTTGTGCTAATTTTTAGTGGAGTTTGTCTTAAAATACCTGTATTGTGGTCTTTTTAAAATGTTTCAAAATCACACTGCACCAGATACTAAGGGACAGATAGTAAGTAATTCCAGCTCAAAGAAATTTAATAGGAAGTGGAGAAAACATAAAGCCTCCTGATTTTCAATTTCAGGTACTTTTAATGATCATATTCCACTACTATTATCTCTTCTAGATGCACCCCCAGTATCAGCTGATTTCCAACCAGGTATACTATTTGCTCTCTTTTCATGACTGATTGCCTTTTCAATCTACTTTTTAACAGGACATATAATTTTCTTTCCAAAAGCTAGTCAGAAAGCTGAATTTTATATAGCAGTTCATGTTTATAAAGCTCTCTTTAGGACTATATGGATTGTAACAGATGGAAATTTCCTAAATATCTTCTTTTCTGAGAGTAAAGAGATATTTCACTGAATACAATTCTATGCACTTAATAAAACAGTTTAAATACACATATTAATTGCACAGTCTGGATTGTTCTAATCATGCTCTAACCTTTTTCAATATATATTATTGAACTTTTAGCTCTCACAATAATCCATTGAGATACTTTATTATTTCCATATAAGAGAGGAGGTACCAAAGTATCTCATTTTCTTTTCTGGGAATTCTTGTATAGGAATTTATAAAATATTACAAGCTTATTGATATTAATCTTAGAAATCCTCAAAGCTTAAAGAAAACATACAAACAGGTCCTTAAAATTCAAAGCAATACTAGTAACCACCATAAAGCAATATCTACAGAGAATTCTGAAATATTACATTTATATACTTAAAAGAAAAAGAATGCCTTCTCAGCAGACAGCAAAAATTTCTATATTGCATACTAACTGCTCAGATGGGCAATTTATACTAATCAGCTGGAGACAAAGGGATAGAGAATTACAGCAACTTGATGAGTTAATTTTGTGTTTTATAGCCATTATCTTCCTGGGTTGCTAAATGCTCCATCTTTAACATAGTTTTGAGATCTTACAAATGCCCTTGTCAAAACCAAGCAACATATTTCTGAACTGTTAAAGTCATCTGAATGTTCTTACATTTATTTGTTCTAAAAGGAAACCTAGGTCCTCTATATTGAAAAAATGTAAGAAAGCCTGGAGGCCTTTCAAATTCCCCCAAGAGACTCTCCCCCTACAGACTCTTGCCCTATATTTTATTTAGAGGTCTCTATGTTTAATCTTATAAAATATTTGTTAAGATATTTTAGGAGTTTTCAACTAAAAATAAGATGGTAGACATACTGTCTTTAAAGAGTGAGATAGGAGCAACTTCACACTGACACTTGGGAGATTACATCCTCTTATGAAATGTCTGAATCAAGTATGCCATTTCATGAATATACTCTATCACAGTCTCAAGATTACTGCATCAAAGTACTTTAATTGCAAAGAAAAAGTACATTGGCCTGGAGAAACCTAAAGCAATAAATCAAAAAGTAATTTATGCATACCCAGTTAAGATTTTAAAGACCAAAAACATCCTTCATTGTTAAACCCAAGAGATCTTTCATTATATACTTTTTTCAATTCCATTCAGGAAAACTATTAAGTGTCACGTAGAAAAAACTGGACTCACAGAGTAGGGAATACTCAGATGCTTATTATTGTCCAATCCAGGTCTAAGAAGAGTCTTTCCTGTCTCTTATACACATCTAGATGTGTATAAGAGACAGAAACTTCTGAATATTAGCAGAAAAGTTATTTCAAAAAGATATAATTGAAGAATAGTCCTATAGTATGCTTCTAAATAACTATGATATACATTTATTCCAAATAATAGGAAGTGATGGATTTCCATAAATATCAGTCTCAGAAATTCAATTTTACTTCAAGATGAATTAAACTGAATTAATTTGCTATGTAAGCCAATCAATTAAGAGATAAAGACATAAATAGCTAAACAAATTGCTAGTCTCTGAAACATAGCAGCATTTCTCCAATTTACTCATTTTAAAATGAGTGCTAGTTTCTTGTTCAACATACAGATTCTTAAGCCATCTCTGGATATAGTACTGAGGTATTATTATACTTACTCAAGTCCCCAGATTAGGTAAATATGAGAAACACTGAGACAATAGGTCAGTTGCTGGCATGAGTCATGTTGTTGTAATATATATTTGTTTATAAATCTGAATATAACTGTCAATATATTTTCATCCAGTACTCTTGCCTAGAGAATTCCATAGACAGAGGAGTCTGACAGGCTACAGTCCATGAGCAAAGAGTCAGACACAACTGAGTGACTACACTTTCACTTTCACATTTTAAAGTAAAAATAAGACATTAGTTTGAATTACAAAAATAAGTACAGACTTTTCTTGAATGTATCATTTGTAAAAATCCATCCTTTTTTATATCTTCCTCTCTGCATTAAGTCATTTGAGGACAGGAACTAGATTGTCTTCATTTAGTGCTTAACTTTCAATATCAAAGTCCAGAAATTGTTGCATCATCCTTCATCAAAACTTTTTGCTAAATGAGTGAATAGGCACATTAACAGGCTCCAGAGGAACCCGGTTACGGAACTGAAGCAAACCAAATTCCATTTCACACGAACAAGCACTGTTTTCCACAGTCTAACAGGAGCGTCGGGGAAGGCAATGGCATCCCACTCCAGTACTCTTGACTGCAAACTCCCATGGACGGAGGAGCCTGGTAGGCTGCAGTCCATGGGGTCGCTGAGTCAGACACGACTAAGCAACTTGACTTTCACTTTTCATTTTCATGCATTGGAGAGGGAAGTGGCAACCCACTCCAGTGTTCTTGCCTGGAGAATCCCAGGGATGGTGGATGGAGCCCAATGGGCTGCCATCTGTGGGGTCGCACAGAGTCGGACACGACTGAAGCGACTTAGCAGCAGCACCAGCAAATGAGTGAATGCATTAATTATTATGTACAGAAACTACCTGTATGAGGGAATACTTTAATTTTTTGAGAGATAAAAAAACTTAAGAATTTGAAGATTCAAATATACTAAATGCACAGTTTGTATTAAATATCTTTGTCCATTGGAAATAGTTACCAAATATTCCATGGATGAAGAGAGAAAAAGCCTCCTGATTTTCAATTTCAGGTACTTTTAATGATCATATTCCACTACTATTATCTCTTCTAGATGCACCCCCAGTATCAGCTGATTTCCAACCAGGTATACTATTTGCTCTCTTTTCATGACTGATTGCCTTTTCAATCTACTTTTTAACAGGACATATAATTTTCTTTCCAAAAGCTAGTCAGAAAGCTGAATTTTATATAGCAGTTCATGTTTATAAAGCTCTCTTTAGGACTATATGGATTGTAACAGATGGAAATTTCCTAAATATCTTCTTTTCTGAGAGTAAAGAGATATTTCACTGAATACAATTCTATGCACTTAATAAAACAGTTTAAATACACATATTAATTGCACAGTCTGGATTGTTCTAATCATGCTCTAACCTTTTTCAATATATATTATTGAACTTTTAGCTCTCACAATAATCCATTGAGATACTTTATTATTTCCATATAAGAGAGGAGGTACCAAAGTATCTCATTTTCTTTTCTGGGAATTCTTGTATAGGAATTTATAAAATATTACAAGCTTATTGATATTAATCTTAGAAATCCTCAAAGCTTAAAGAAAACATACAAACAGGTCCTTAAAATTCAAAGCAATACTAGTAACCACCATAAAGCAATATCTACAGAGAATTCTGAAATATTACATTTATATACTTAAAAGAAAAAGAATGCCTTCTCAGCAGACAGCAAAAATTTCTATATTGCATACTAACTGCTCAGATGGGCAATTTATACTAATCAGCTGGAGACAAAGGGATAGAGAATTACAGCAACTTGATGAGTTAATTTTGTGTTTTATAGCCATTATCTTCCTGGGTTGCTAAATGCTCCATCTTTAACATAGTTTTGAGATCTTACAAATGCCCTTGTCAAAACCAAGCAACATATTTCTGAACTGTTAAAGTCATCTGAATGTTCTTACATTTATTTGTTCTAAAAGGAAACCTAGGTCCTCTATATTGAAAAAATGTAAGAAAGCCTGGAGGCCTTTCAAATTCCCCCAAGAGACTCTCCCCCTACAGACTCTTGCCCTATATTTTATTTAGAGGTCTCTATGTTTAATCTTATAAAATATTTGTTAAGATATTTTAGGAGTTTTCAACTAAAAATAAGATGGTAGACATACTGTCTTTAAAGAGTGAGATAGGAGCAACTTCACACTGACACTTGGGAGATTACATCCTCTTATGAAATGTCTGAATCAAGTATGCCATTTCATGAATATACTCTATCACAGTCTCAAGATTACTGCATCAAAGTACTTTAATTGCAAAGAAAAAGTACATTGGCCTGGAGAAACCTAAAGCAATAAATCAAAAAGTAATTTATGCATACCCAGTTAAGATTTTAAAGACCAAAAACATCCTTCATTGTTAAACCCAAGAGATCTTTCATTATATACTTTTTTCAATTCCATTCAGGAAAACTATTAAGTGTCACGTAGAAAAAACTGGACTCACAGAGTAGGGAATACTCAGATGCTTATTATTGTCCAATCCAGGTCTAAGAAGAGTCTTTCCTGTCTCTTATACACATCTAGATGTGTATAAGAGACAGAAACTTCTGAATATTAGCAGAAAAGTTATTTCAAAAAGATATAATTGAAGAATAGTCCTATAGTATGCTTCTAAATAACTATGATATACATTTATTCCAAATAATAGGAAGTGATGGATTTCCATAAATATCAGTCTCAGAAATTCAATTTTACTTCAAGATGAATTAAACTGAATTAATTTGCTATGTAAGCCAATCAATTAAGAGATAAAGACATAAATAGCTAAACAAATTGCTAGTCTCTGAAACATAGCAGCATTTCTCCAATTTACTCATTTTAAAATGAGTGCTAGTTTCTTGTTCAACATACAGATTCTTAAGCCATCTCTGGATATAGTACTGAGGTATTATTATACTTACTCAAGTCCCCAGATTAGGTAAATATGAGAAACACTGAGACAATAGGTCAGTTGCTGGCATGAGTCATGTTGTTGTAATATATATTTGTTTATAAATCTGAATATAACTGTCAATATATTTTCATCCAGTACTCTTGCCTAGAGAATTCCATAGACAGAGGAGTCTGACAGGCTACAGTCCATGAGCAAAGAGTCAGACACAACTGAGTGACTACACTTTCACTTTCACATTTTAAAGTAAAAATAAGACATTAGTTTGAATTACAAAAATAAGTACAGACTTTTCTTGAATGTATCATTTGTAAAAATCCATCCTTTTTTATATCTTCCTCTCTGCATTAAGTCATTTGAGGACAGGAACTAGATTGTCTTCATTTAGTGCTTAACTTTCAATATCAAAGTCCAGAAATTGTTGCATCATCCTTCATCAAAACTTTTTGCTAAATGAGTGAATAGGCACATTAACAGGCTCCAGAGGAACCCGGTTACGGAACTGAAGCAAACCAAATTCCATTTCACACGAACAAGCACTGTTTTCCACAGTCTAACAGGAGCGTCGGGGAAGGCAATGGCATCCCACTCCAGTACTCTTGACTGCAAACTCCCATGGACGGAGGAGCCTGGTAGGCTGCAGTCCATGGGGTCGCTGAGTCAGACACGACTAAGCAACTTGACTTTCACTTTTCATTTTCATGCATTGGAGAGGGAAGTGGCAACCCACTCCAGTGTTCTTGCCTGGAGAATCCCAGGGATGGTGGATGGAGCCCAATGGGCTGCCATCTGTGGGGTCGCACAGAGTCGGACACGACTGAAGCGACTTAGCAGCAGCACCAGCAAATGAGTGAATGCATTAATTATTATGTACAGAAACTACCTGTATGAGGGAATACTTTAATTTTTTGAGAGATAAAAAAACTTAAGAATTTGAAGATTCAAATATACTAAATGCACAGTTTGTATTAAATATCTTTGTCCATTGGAAATAGTTACCAAATATTCCATGGATGAAGAGAGAAAAAGCCTCCTGATTTTCAATTTCAGGTACTTTTAATGATCATATTCCACTACTATTATCTCTTCTAGATGCACCCCCAGTATCAGCTGATTTCCAACCAGGTATACTATTTGCTCTCTTTTCATGACTGATTGCCTTTTCAATCTACTTTTTAACAGGACATATAATTTTCTTTCCAAAAGCTAGTCAGAAAGCTGAATTTTATATAGCAGTTCATGTTTATAAAGCTCTCTTTAGGACTATATGGATTGTAACAGATGGAAATTTCCTAAATATCTTCTTTTCTGAGAGTAAAGAGATATTTCACTGAATACAATTCTATGCACTTAATAAAACAGTTTAAATACACATATTAATTGCACAGTCTGGATTGTTCTAATCATGCTCTAACCTTTTTCAATATATATTATTGAACTTTTAGCTCTCACAATAATCCATTGAGATACTTTATTATTTCCATATAAGAGAGGAGGTACCAAAGTATCTCATTTTCTTTTCTGGGAATTCTTGTATAGGAATTTATAAAATATTACAAGCTTATTGATATTAATCTTAGAAATCCTCAAAGCTTAAAGAAAACATACAAACAGGTCCTTAAAATTCAAAGCAATACTAGTAACCACCATAAAGCAATATCTACAGAGAATTCTGAAATATTACATTTATATACTTAAAAGAAAAAGAATGCCTTCTCAGCAGACAGCAAAAATTTCTATATTGCATACTAACTGCTCAGATGGGCAATTTATACTAATCAGCTGGAGACAAAGGGATAGAGAATTACAGCAACTTGATGAGTTAATTTTGTGTTTTATAGCCATTATCTTCCTGGGTTGCTAAATGCTCCATCTTTAACATAGTTTTGAGATCTTACAAATGCCCTTGTCAAAACCAAGCAACATATTTCTGAACTGTTAAAGTCATCTGAATGTTCTTACATTTATTTGTTCTAAAAGGAAACCTAGGTCCTCTATATTGAAAAAATGTAAGAAAGCCTGGAGGCCTTTCAAATTCCCCCAAGAGACTCTCCCCCTACAGACTCTTGCCCTATATTTTATTTAGAGGTCTCTATGTTTAATCTTATAAAATATTTGTTAAGATATTTTAGGAGTTTTCAACTAAAAATAAGATGGTAGACATACTGTCTTTAAAGAGTGAGATAGGAGCAACTTCACACTGACACTTGGGAGATTACATCCTCTTATGAAATGTCTGAATCAAGTATGCCATTTCATGAATATACTCTATCACAGTCTCAAGATTACTGCATCAAAGTACTTTAATTGCAAAGAAAAAGTACATTGGCCTGGAGAAACCTAAAGCAATAAATCAAAAAGTAATTTATGCATACCCAGTTAAGATTTTAAAGACCAAAAACATCCTTCATTGTTAAACCCAAGAGATCTTTCATTATATACTTTTTTCAATTCCATTCAGGAAAACTATTATTCAAAGTACTTTAATTGCAAAGAAAAAGTACATTGGCCTGGAGAAACCTAAAGCAATAAATCAAAAAGTAATTTATGCATACCCAGTTAAGATTTTAAAGACCAAAAACATCCTTCATTGTTAAACCCAAGAGATCTTTCATTATATACTTTTTTCAATTCAATTCAGGAAAACTATTAAGTGTCACGTAGAAAAAACTGGACTCACAGAGTAGGGAATACTCAGATGCTTATTATTGTCCAATCCAGGTCTAAGAAGGGTCTTTCATATCACTTTCAACAAGCAAATTAGTATCTCTCAGACTGAAGATATAATAATCATAACTTGTATTCTGGCAAAAGATCACCAAAAATGATTCTCATGATTTAGAGGGGGGGAAATGTGCAAATTAAAAAAAAAAAAAAAAGGCAGGAAATAATTATTTAGAAATATGCTGCAATTCTAGCACATTTCACTTATTTACAGCTCTCCATAAGTAACAGAAGTCGTGGAAAAAGAATAAGCATTTAACTTTCTAATGATGAATACATCCACAACTGAAATTCTCCCCAAACTTTTTTTTTTAAGAAAGTGATGCACAGATTAAAGCAATTTACTTTACACCGATCAAAATACAGGTTTTTCACAATGTATCCAGATCTTCAAGGAAAAAATATATATATATATATATATATATATTCTTCTGTTGTGTAACTTTTCTAAAACGTTTGGAAATTTTTGTTACAAAAGACTGAAGAGACAAAAACACCCTTCCTTTAGAATGCAAGTCTGTATTGAAGTAAGTCCTTGACACCTGGGTAAATGTTAGGTCTGCTGGGTTCCTCAGTGGACCTCAGTCAGGGGAGGGTCATGTGGTGGTAAACATGGCTTCCTAAGCAGTTGCCTCTGGGGAGTGGGCTTGGGAGACAAGTTCATCTTTGCAAACACACAGGGCCAGGGGAATACCTGTTTCCTCACAGTCCTAAGGCAGCTCACACTCAGACACAAGAGGGTGCTGCCCCCGCAAGGGCTAGAGATCACCACCCCTCTAATTATTCCTGATGCAACTCTGCCCTCAGCAGCACCATGCTCTGAGCAGGAGCCCTTGCCAGCCAGGGACCGCACTCCTGCAGGATCCCTGTGAGCGTAGCTTCTAAAGGCCAATGGTTATAGTCCCAGGAAAGTGCGGTGCTAAGGTCTCTCTGGTGAGTGTAACTCGGGTTAGAGCCCCGCACCCCTCAGGACCCAAGGCCCTCTTCCACCTCCAAGGCATGGCACCCTCGTGACCTTTGTTCGTGTGTAGTTTATATCCCTGTTTTGCAGCAGCTGCAGAAAGGGAGGCTGGGGCACAGCTCGGGAGTGCCACTTACTGGCAGCCTGGAGCCAGGAGCCTGGCATTCCCAGCACAAAGGCCAGTTGATCTTTGACCCTCGCCCCGCCAGAAGCCTTGGCCCTGCCTCCACCCGCCTTTCTTTCTTCCCTGCTGGCCTCTCCCT
>SJYT01050319.1:56674-106302 GCA_006410635.1 Cephalophus harveyi | reverse complement strand
ACACACACACACACAATCTTGCTAAATAATACAGGGAAGCAAATTATGCCACTCTAAAACATGCCACTTTGGCATAAGGATTATTTTGAGCTGAAAGCTATTAAGAAGTAGATACAAAGCTCTCTGCTTTCCCCCTATTTACCTAAAAGCAGAACATACATTTGCAAATATATCTCTCTTCCCCTTTCTAGTAGGAAGAATAAAATCATGGAAGACTTTAGATCGTTATACCCCAGAGACAGAACCAGAAGAATTTACATAACAAACTTTACTAACTAGCCCTTATTTTCCATTAGTTTCCCATATATTTTCCATCCCACAATTTTCTATTCCTGAGACTGAAAGTCATTGCACTTTGTCTTATTACTTTAAAAAAAAAATATTATTCCTTTGCTAAGGTAGGAGACTGAAAGATGAACTCCAACAGGTCAGCAGGCACCCAATATGCTGCTGGAGATCAGTGGAGAAATAACTCCAGAAAGAATGAAGAGATGGAGTCAAAAGCAAAAGCAACACCCAGTTGTGGATGACTGGTGATGGAATGAAAGATCAATGCTGTAAAGAGCAATGTTGTATAGGAACCTGGAATGTTAGGTCCATGAATCAAGGCAAACTGGAAGTGATCAAACAAGAGATGATAAGTGTGAACATGGGCATTATAGGAATCAGTGAACTAAAATGGACTGGAATGGGTGAATTTAATTCAGATGACCATTATATCTACTACTGTGAGCAAGAATCCCTTACAAGAAATGGAGTAGTGAATATAGTCAACAAAAGAGTACGAAATGCAGTACTTGGGTGCAATCTCAAAAATTACAGAATGATCTCTGTTCATTTCCAAGGTAAACCATTCAATATCAGACTAATCCAAGTCTATAACCTGACTGTAGTGCTGAAGAAGCTGAAGTTGAATGGTCCTATGAAGACCTACAAGACCTTTTAGAACTAACACCCAAAAAAAAACATCTGTTTCATTATTGGGAACTGGAATGCAAAAGTAGGAAGCCAAGAAATACCTGGAGTGATAGGCAAATTTGGCCCTGGAGTACAGAATGAAGAAGGGCAAAGGCTAATAGAGTTTTGCCAAGAGAACTCAATGGTCATAGCAAGCACTCTCTTCCAGCGACACAAGATAAGACTCCACATATGGACGTCACCAGATGGTCAATACTGAAATCAGATGGACTACATTTTTTGCAGTCAAAGGTGGGGAAGCTCTGCATAGCCAGCAAAAACAACACCGGGAGCTGACTGTGGCTCAGGTCATAAACTCCTTATTGCCAAATTCAAACTTAAATTGAAGAAAGGAGGGAAAATCACTAGACCATTCAATCCCTTACACTTATACAGTGGAAGTGACAAATAGATTCAAAGGATTAGATCTGATAGACAGAGTGCCTGAAGAATTATGGACAGAGGTTCCTGACACTGTAGAGAATGCAATGATCAAGAACATCCCCAAGAGAAAGAAATGTAAAAGACCAAATGGTTGTCTGTGGAGGCCTTAAAAATAGCTGTGAAAAGAAGAGAAGTGAAAAGCAAAAGAGAAAAGAGAAGATATAGCCATTTGAATGCAGAGTTCCAAAGAATAGCAAGGAGAGATAAGAAAGCCGTCCTCAGTGATCAATGCAAAGAAATAGAGGGAAAAAATAGAATGGGAAAGACTCAAGATCTCTTCAAGAAAATTTGAGATACCAAGGGAATATTTCATGTAAAGATGGGCTCAACAAAGAACAGAAATGGTATGGACCTAACAGAACCAGAAGATAGTAAGAAGAGGTGACAAGAATACACAGAAGAACTATACAAAAAAGATCTTCATGACCCAGATAATCATGATAGTGTGATCAATCACCTAGAGCCAGACATTCTGGATGTCAAACAGGCCTTAGGAAACACCGCTATGAACAAAGCCAGTGGAGGAATGGAATTCCAGTTGAGCTATTTCAAGTCCTAAAAGATGATATTGTGAAAGTGCTGCACTCAATATGACAACAAATTTGGAAAACTCAGCAGTGGCCACAGGACTGGAAATGGTCAGTTTTCATTCCAATCCCAAAGAAAGGCAATGCCAAAGAATGCTCTCGCTATGAACAAAGCCAGTGGAGGAATGGAATTCCAGTTGAGCTATTTCAAGTCCTAAAAGATGATATTGTGAAAGTGCTGCACTCAATATGACAACAAATTTGGAAAACTCAGCAGTGGCCACAGGACTGGAAATGGTCAGTTTTCATTCCAATCCCAAAGAAAGGCAATGCCAAAGAATGCTCAAACTACAGCACAGTTGCTCTCATCTCACACACTAGTAAAGTAATGCTCAAAATTTTCCAAGCTAATCTTCAAGAGTATGTGAACCATGAACTTCCAGATGTTCAAGCTGGCTTTCAAAAAGGCAGAGGAACCAGAGATCAAATTGTCAACATCCATTGGATCACTGAAAAAGAGACAAAGTTCCAGAAAAACAATACCTCTGCTTTGTTGACTATGCCAAAGCCTCTGACTGTGTAGATCACAATAAACTGTGGAAAATTCTTAAAGCAATGGGAATACCAGACCATCTGACCTGCCCAGTGAGGTACACAGGTCAAGATGCAACAGTTAGAACTGGACATGGAACAACAGACTGGTGCCAACTAGGGAAAGGAGTACGTCAAGGCTGTATATTGTCACACTGCTTATTTAACTTACATGCAGAGAACATCATGGGAAATGCTGGACTGGATGAAGCACAAGCTGGAATCAAGATTCCCAGGAGAAATATCAATAACCTCGGATATAAGGATGACACCACACTAATGGCAGAAAGCGAAGAACTAAAGAGCCTCTTGATGAAAGTTAAATAGGGGAGTGAAAAAGTTGGCTTAAAACTTAACATTCAGAAAACTAAGATCATGGCATCTGGTCCTATCACTTCATGGCAAATCAATTGGGAAACAGTGACAGATTTTATGTTCTGGACTCCAAAATCACTGCAGATAGTGACTGCAGCTATGAAATTAAAAGACGCTTGCTCCTTGGGAGAAAAACTATGACCAATCTAGACAGCATATTAAAAAAGCAGAGACATCATTTTGCCAACAAAGATCCATCTAGTTATATTTGGATGTGAGAGTTGGACTATCAAGAAAGCTGAGTGCTTAAGAATTGATGCTTTTGAACTGTCGTGTTGGAGAAGACACTTGAGAGTCCCTTGGACTACATGGAGATCCAACCATCCACCCTAAAGGAAATCAGTCCTGAATATTCACTGGAAGGACTGATGCTGAAGCTGAAACTCTAATACTTTGGCCACCTGATGAGAAGAGCTGACTCATCTGAAAAGACCATGATGCTGAATGATTGACAACGGAGGAGAAGGGGATGACAGAGGATGAGATATTTGTATGGCATCACTGACTCAATGAACATGAATTTGAGTAAGCTCTGGGAGTTTGTGATGGACAGGGAAGCCCAGTGTGCTGCAGTCCATGCGGTCACAAAGAGTCAGACATGACTGCGCGACTGAAATGAACTTAACTGAAGATGCTATATAAGCCTAAATTCTTATCAACTCTTGAGTTACACAACCCTGTGTTTCTCCAATGTATAATATATAAGAAATATATCAATAAATTTCTACTTGTTTTTCTCTTGTTAATTTGCCTATTGTTACACAGTCCCAAGTCAAAACCTGGAAGAGTAGAAATAAAAATAGTTTTCTCCTGTTCTACTGATCTCATTATACCTTCATGACCACGGTCTTAGGAATCACAGAAATTATATTATATTTCTTTGGTTTAGTCTTGCTCCTACTCTCTTAGATCTGTACTACAGAAGTCAATGAATTGTTTGCTACTAGTGCAATGGCACCCCACTCCAGTGCTCTTGCTTGGAGACTCCCATGGATGGAGGAGCCTGGTGGGCTGCAGTCCATGGGGTCGCTGGGTTGGACACGACTGAGCGACTTCACTTTCATTTTTCAGTTTCATGCATTGGAGAAGGAAATGGAAACCCACTCCTGTGTTCTTGCCTGGAGAATCCCAGGGATGGCGGAGCCCAATGGGCTGCCGTCTATGGGGTCGCACAGAGTCGGACACAACTGAAGCGACTTCGCAGCAGCAGCAGCAGCAGCCCACAAAATAAGCAGGGTGACAATATACAGCCTTGACATACTCCTTTTCCTATTTGGAACCAGTCTGTTGTTCCATGTCCAGTTCTAACTGTTGCTTCCTGACCTGCATACAGATTTCTCAAGAGGCAGGTTAGGTGGTCTGGTATTCCCATCTCTTCCAGAATTTTCCACAATTTATTGTGATCCACACAGTCAAAGGCTTTGGCATAGTCAATAAAGCAGAAACAGATATTTTTCTGGAACTCTCTTGCTTTTTCCATGATCCAGCAGATGTTGGCAATTTGATCTCTGGTTCCTCTGCCTTTTCTAAAGCCAGCTTGAACATCAGGGAGTTCACGGTTCACGTATTTCTGAAGCCTGACTTGGAGAATTTTGAGCATTACTTTACTAGCATGTGAGATGAGTGCAATTGTGTGGTAGTTTGAGCATTCTTTGGCATTGCCTTTCTTTGGGATTGGAATGAAAACTGACCTCTTCCAGGCCTGTGGCCTGCATCTATTCACTTTTGACTGTTTACCTATTTACAGAATTGTTTTGGCCATTATGTCAACATGTAGTTTTGAGGACCAGCTATACTGAGCAAGTGGAGAAAGCAATGGCACCCCACTCCAGTACTCTTGCTTGGAAAATTCCATGGACGGAGGAGCCTGTTAGGCTGCAGTCCATGGGGTCGCTAAGAGTTGGACATGACTGAGCGACTTCTCTTTCACTTTTCACTTTCATGCATTGGAGAAGGAAATGGCAACCCACTCCAGTGTTCTTGCCTGGAGAATCCCAGGGACAGGGGAGCCTGGTGGGCCGCTGTCTATGGGGTCACATAGAGTCGGACATGACTGAAGCGGCTTAGCAGCAGCAGCAACATACTGAGCAAGAAGAATATGGTATTGGTTGAAGAGGCAAGAAAGAGGCATGAAAAAGATAAATAATCATACAGGGTAACATTAAAAAAATAAATATATTTACTTTTAATTGAAGGAAAATTGCTTCACAGTATTGTGTTGGTTTCTGCCAAACATCAACGTGAGTCAACCATAGGTATACCTATGTCCTCTTCTTGAACGTCCCTCCCACCTCCCACCCCATCCCACCCTTCTAGGTTGTTACAGAGCCTTGGTTTGAGTTCACGGAGTCATACAGCAGATTCCCATTGGCTGTATATTTTCCATATGGTCACGTATGTTTCCATGTTACTGTCTCCATGCATCCCACCCATTTGTTAAGTGTTCGATGCTGGAGGAGATTAGAAGAGAGGATGGAGAGTTGGTTTGGAGGCTGCCATGCAAGAAAGCCATTAGAGACTGGGGATAGCCCTCCACTTTCCTCAACTGTGAAATGGAAATAGTACTGCCTCATAGGATTGTTATAAGGATTCAGTGAAATGTGGTATCTGTAAAGTATCTATACAGTACTGTATGACACGTAACTGCTATTTTTGTTATTCTTCTACACTGAATGTAAGTGGCTCCTTCTGTCATCTTAATAAAATTTTCCTTCACAGATGCCTGACTACTCCATTAACTTGGACATAACACACAGTTTTCAGCTGAAATACTAACTTGTTATCTGGAACATAATGTTGAAAAAATTCTGATCCATATCTGATTGCAGCAAGAAAAAATGTGGTCAGTTAGTGATCAGTTAGTGCTCAATTAGTGATGCCAAAGCAGGTATAAAGTCGGCTGGAGCTCAGGAATTGTGGTGTATGGGTTGTTGGAGTATGTGAAGCAAGTATTTAGTATCCTAACCTGTAGTCAGTCCTGTTATCACCTGTTTTTTTCTAGTCCTCCTTTCACTTCTTGTTAAACTCTGCAGTATAAATTGACAAGATTCAAATGTAGGATGCCAAGTTTATCCCTGTATTTCTAGTTACTCAGTAAATATTTGCTAAGTAGTTAGGTGGTGTAGTGGTAAAGAATCTGCCTGCCAGTGCAGGAGATGCAAGAGACTTGGGTTCAATCCCTGGATTGGGAAGATCCTCTCGAGGAGGAAATGGCAACCTGCTCCAGTATTCTTGCCTGGAAAATTCCATGGACAGAGGAGCCTGATGGGCTGCAGTCCATGGGGAAGCAAGAGTTGGACACAACTGAGTGAGTGAGCACACACATACACACATGCACACACACACACACACTAAATGAAGAAAATCAGAAAATCATAGCTCTAGATTGATAAGAATTTGAGATAGTAATCCTTCCTCCAAAATATCTCTTTATATATTATTTATATTATTCTAGAGAGCAGCTTCTGTTTAAAAATATATTTATATCCTCTATAAAACTTACGTTCTCAATGTGGCTTACTCATGTCAGATTCTTTTCCTAAGGGAAGCCACCCACATGAGAAAAGGAGAGTTTTAAATTGAGGGAAGGAATGGGTTGGAAAAGAAAGAGGCAGTGTTTTAATTGGGAAAAGGGTTAGATTTTGAGAAAGATTTGCTTGAATGGCTTTCAGTTCTTAGATGAGTGGATTCCTGGGATGGTATAGTAAGGTTCTTTTAGGTGGTACAAAAATGAAAAGTATGCTGAAGATAAGAAAAATTGTAATGTTGGTTAATAGGTGTATTAGTTGCTCAGTGTGTCCGACCCTTTACGGCCCCATGGACTGTAGCCCACCAGGCTCCTCTGTCCATGGGATTTCCCAGGCAAGAACACGAGTGGGTTACCATTTCCTTCTCCATGATTAATAGACATACAATAAAAGCATTGAAGAATTTTCTTTGTGTTCATACTTTTTGCTCCCTTCTCTAAATTCTAGATCTCTATCCTTTCTGCTTCTATTAATATTTACAGTATTACTACTTTTGGGCTATCCAGGTTTTCACGTGACTTTTGATCCATTTTTTTCTCACCTTTACTCATCTTCTCTCTAAATTCTTCTTTTCTTTTAGGTAAGCTGGTAGGGTATTCAAAACCTTTCCTAGGTGCTATTAATTGGTGGAACTACTTTGTCTCCCCAAACCACTTGAAGTTCTCCTGAAAGAACAATAGTGGATACAACTCCTTGCATCTTATTTCTCCTAAGAAAGGTTCTTCGGTTTAGAAAGAAAAAAAAGGAATACAAAAGTGGATGGTGAGAAAGTGAAATTGTAAAATTTGCACTGTCAGTCCTTTCTTATACCTTTGAGTGTCTTCTCATTAATTTGTGGGTAAAGTCTTGTTTTTATAAAACTTTTATTATTTATTTGATTCTGTGTTTAAATACTTCTTAAAATTCACAAGATGAGGTTCTACATTCTTGGCTGTACTCTGTCTGCATTTTAAAAATGGATTTAATACCTTTAGTTATATGATATCAAAGTATAATTTTTTTCATGACATATATTCCTGGAGCTTGGTGTTCAACTGTGTTTAAAATGCTTTCTTTATTTTTGGAGCTAAGGGATAGAGATTTTTCAGTCTTATTGCTAATACCAAGTAAATGGGAATGTCTACTATTTAGCTGATTCACGAACAGTGGGATTGCTACAGAAAAAGATTTGATTCTAGATCAGTTATCCTTGGAACATTTAATGATGTCAACTTTAATAGAAAGATTTAAAACAGCTTTTGTTATGCCCATTTCCTTTTTACCTAGTTTTTAATCTTGACATGGTCACAGTGTCTATTCTAGCTTGACAATTAATTTATAATATAAAAGTAGTCTCTAAATCTGTTTGAAATCCACTGGTGACATATAATCCGTTAATTAAATTCACACCTGTTAGAAATGATGGAACTTTGTTGTAATAGAATGAGGAGGATACGACAGTGTGTCATTCATTCTGTGAGTGGCATTGTGGCAATTGAGATAGTTTGACTTACAGTAAGAATCTTTTGTGCTTAAATGCATGAGCTATTGTGAAGATGTGAGGAAGTGGGAAATAATGATCTGTGTCATGGTATGTTCTACTAATGATGGTCTCTTCAAAATGCTATTATTCACAGGACAGTGGATTCTAAAGTATCTATGCATGCTTACAGCAGTACTGTTAGTTTTCCTATTAGGTTTATGTGGAGGAATGGCTGTACACATTTTCTTTACATAAAAGTGTAGGGCAAAGAAACTAATTTGTACATGTAATCATGAGTTATTTTTCCATCTTTCTCTGTTAATTTAAATGTATGTCTTCAGCCTATGCCAGCAATATATTTTGATAGTTTTATTAATTAAACTAAAATGCTTTTAGGCAGCATCAATTTTGTTTACTCCAGTTTACATAGGAGAAGATAGTAAAGGATGTGCCTTTTTCTTTAATGTATATGCAATACATGTTTCAGTTTCAGTATATATTTTTTACAGTTAAATTTTGAAAAAACACTTAACATGGTGCTGAATCTGCTCACATTGCTGAGCTTTTGGTTTATAATTGATTATTCACTAAAGTACAAGAGAAATTTAAAGTATACATTTTCTCTGGACTAGGGATTAACATACTAATAAAGTAGATTAAAGATTGTTCCTTTACAGTGTTGCTGTTCAGTCACTCAGTTGTGTCTGACTCTTTGCGACCCCATGGATTTCAGCACTCCAGGCTTCCTGGTGTCCTTCATCATCTCCCAGAGCTTGCTCAAACTCTTGTTCATTGAGTTTACAGTGTTAGACATTTTATTTTATTTATTTATTTTTTTCCCAACGTTTCATATTTATTACTGAGTCTCAGACTGATAGTTAGGAACTAAAAAACATCAGGAGCCAAACAGTAGTGATGTTCTCACTGTGATTTGGCTGCTTAAAAAAGTGGTCTTAACATGTGCACCACACATGTTAAGACCACTTCTTATAGACTCAGCTTGCTTCTTATAGACCCAGCTTGGTTCTTCTCCAATGTCTTCTCTTGGAGTTGTACCTGATTTTATTGCCAGTTTTCATTCGAATCCATTGAGGAATGGGACGATTCTGCTTTTGTTTCTTGGCCAGGAATCGCTTGATCCTGAAAGTCTTGTGAGAAGACATGGTAAGGAGAGAACTCAACCGCACATAGGATGGCGGAGAAGAGAAAAGAGCGAGACATTTTAATTTTCAGTTTTGTGAAAAGATTTTGATTGACCCAATGTCTTAGTCTATTCAGGCTACTGTTATGAAAATACCATATATTGGGTGGCTTAAATCACAGACATTTATTTCTGTTATCAAAGTACTAGCCAGGCCCCACCCTGCTTAGCTTCCAAGATCAGACGAGATCAGGCGTGTTCAGGGTAGTATGGCTGTAGACAGACATTTATTTTTCACAGTTCTTGAGTCTGGGAAGTCCACAAGCCAAGTGCCAGCAGATTTTGGTCTGGTGAGAAGCTGCCTCCTGATTCACAGGTAACCATCTTTTCATTGTGTGCTCTCACGGTAGAAAGGGCAAGAGAACTCTCTGGGGTCACTTTTAGGTCACTCATCCCATTCATGAGAACTCCACTCTCATGACCGAATCACCTCACAGGACCTACCTCCTAGTACCATCAGACTGGGGGTTAGGTTTGCAACATAAATTTTGATGGTAGAGGTGGGCTCGGAAATCACAGACATTTAGTCTTTAACACCTAGTTTGAATTTCTAATTCCAGTTTGAACTTCACACCTATGTTTTGAGCAGAGTCAAACTACTCAAACCATCTGTATTTCAAATGGAGGAGTAAAGGAATAGATGATACTCATATTCTCATAATTTACTTTGGTATAATCTTTTTCCTGTTAGATGAGGCTGTCATTACTATTGCAGGTTTTAGCCAATGCACTAAAACAAGAAAAGGAAGTAAGTATTATTAATAGTGGAAAGAAAAAGATAGAATTGACATGAATTTGATGTAATATGTCTACCTTGAAAATTCAAAGATATGAATAGAAAACTATTTGAAAAATAGAGTTCTGCAAGATATTTTGAGGGGATATAAGATCATTGAATAAAAATCAGCAGCTTTCCACTTTTAGTTCTGTCAAGTAGGCAGACGTGTTTAGAAAAACTCTTCCTGAAACATGTATATTATCATATATGAAACAGATTGCCAGTCCAGGTTTGATGCATGAGACAGGGTGCTCAAAAGGGCTGGTGCACTGGGATGATCCAGAGGGATGGGATGGGGAGGGAGGGAGGGGGGTTCAGGATGGGGAACACATGCAAATCCATAGCTGATTCATATCAATGTATGGCAAAAACCACTACAATATTGTAAAGTAATTAACCTCCAACTAAAATTAAAAAAAAAACTTATCACATTGCACACTTAAAAAAAATAAAAAAAAACTAAAATTGGAGGGTTCACGAAAAAAAAAAAAAAGAAAAAGAAAAACTCTTCCTGTAATGGCATACGTTAAAATATTATGTGGAATTTTAACACAAAGTACTTTTTAATGCATGTCTGAGGTAGTAGGAAAGGAAGAGAGTTTCTGAGAATTTAGAAATAATAAGAAAGCGTGAGCTAATTAATATTGGTTAGCATTGGAATTGATGTCTATCCAGGTATTACCTGCTGATCCTTGGTAGCTTAGGATCTATATTTTTATAGATCTGTGTATGAGAGAATGGAGATGAAGTTTGGCACCTTAGGTGGTGGGGAGGGAAAGAAGTTTCAGTGGAGAATCACCAGGTAAAAAGCTGGGATGCCTGAAGGATGACATCCTTAATAAATGACCAGTGAAACAGCTCTCCCTTACACTGGTGGTTATAGGGATGTATATTGAACTTGTCTTTGGCTCTGGGTAGAATGCAAACCAAAGGAAGCGGGGTGTGGGGTCGGGGTGTTTATTGTGATCCACACAGTCAAAGGCTTTGGCTAGGAGGATATGCTATAGGACAACTACTCTAACCAAGGCTTAGTCATAAGTAGTTCTGGAGAAAACTTCCTTTGAGAACCACTGCTGCAGATAGTACCTGTGTGGTTTGGATGTGTTAGTAAAATGGTAAGGGGCTCATCTTACAAAACATCCTGTGCAAATGTGTCTGTTGTCACCAAATACCAGGCGATAGAGTAACTGCATGATGAGAGAAGCACTCAGATCAAGATGGAAGGAAAACTGAACTTGGTGTCCCAGAATCCGATTCAAACTCTGGTTATTTCCGTAGCTGGCCAGCACTGTTAAGTAAATCATTTGCTTTCCTAAACCTCAGTTATCTTCATACAAGAAAGCCTGTATCATTGAGCTGTCTTGAGAGCTGAAAGTCGCTGCTAAAGCACAAAATAGATTATATGACATGCTGTTGGTGTTTAACTGGCAGGAGACACGGGCTTGATTCCTGGGTCAGGAAGATCCCTTGGAGAAGGAAATGGCAACCCATGCCAGTATTCTTGTCTGAGAAATCCCATGGACAGAGGAGCCTGGAGGGCTACAGTCCATCGGATTGCAAGAGAGTCAGACANTCCTGGGTCAGGAAGATCCCTTGGAGAAGGAAATGGCAACCCATGCCAGTATTCTTGTCTGAGAAATCCCATGGACAGAGGAGCCTGGAGGGCTACAGTCCATCGGATTGCAAGAGAGTCAGACATGACTGACTTAGCAACTAAACGACAGTGAAAACTCATATGCTGACCCCTGAGACAGACGGTCTTTGATTCTTGCCCCAGTGTCAGCGCGGATCTAACTCCCTATACCGCTGAACTGGAGTTTTCTCATGTGCACTATGGAGGTAATTCCTGTCCTACACTGGAGAGTTTTGTGAGAACTAAATGAAAAGGTGTGTGTGAGACTTGTAAATTAACAGAATTAAAGTGTGCCAGTAGTAACTCACTTTATAATGGCTTAATATTATCAGACCCTATGTTAATCACTTTATGAGTATTATCTTGTTAAATCATCCTAATGGTCCTATGGAATAGGCATTCCTATTATCTCCAAGGTTTAGTTGAGAAAATGGAGTTAATACAGTTAGAAAGTAGTAAAGACAAAATTCAAAACCAGACTGAGAGCATAGCTTACTCTCTTAATCATGACACTCTACAGTCTCCGTGGCTGGAGAGGTGTGCATGAAGGTAAGTAGAACAAAGAAGCCTCGATTTTCTGCTGAACATTTTTAAGTATTCTCCAGAGACAATGGGTCAGGTTACTTGAAGCCATGCTCGAACGTCCGTACCAACCCCATCCCCCTCTCAGCCTACAGGAGCTTGATTTCCTCATCCATCATTTCTTTTTTAATAACACCCTCCCATTCATCTACCCTTCCTCCTTCACACCCCTTGGCATGTTGACAGTGGCTGGAGTTTCCCATTAAAGCAGTCATTCTTGTAGAAAAAGGAGCTGACATGATTAATGTCAGTCAGTGACTAAAGGCAGCATCATGCATCCCTGCGCTCAGGTAATTGGGAGAATGGCGTGTCCCCAAAATATCTGAAATACTTTCTACAAGTTTGCTGTGAAACTGAGAGATCAAATTCTACCAATGCAGGGTTTTTTTTTTTTTTTTCATGTATATGAATGTTTACAATCATGAATGTTAAATGTTTAACATTTAACAATGTTAAAATCAATGGTGGCGTTTGAATTGTCTGGTCATTTAAGAAGTAGGAAAAAGTCAGATATAGAGAAAGAGAGTAACTTGCCCAAGGTCGCTCAGATATTTCAGTGCAACAGGCGGCATAAGAACTTGTTTCTCCTGACTTACACCAATGCCTCCCAGATTTTTTACTATAAATTTTATCCATCTGCCTCCGCTGACTTATTCTTCCATCTACCTCTACTGGGACCAGTAATAAAGTTGAATTGACTTCCATAAGTGAGTTCTCCATTTTCCCCTAGAGTGAAGCTCCTTGGGTATCTAGTTGATAGAATTTTTAATAAGTATCTCTCCTTTCAAAAAGACCCACTTCTCTCCTTGCCCAACAACTTCCTTCTGGTCCCCTGTGAACAGACCATTCCAACTGATTCCACAGTCTCTCTCTCTGCCTCACTGCTCCGCTGATTTTTTTTTCTTTTCTTTTTAGCTTTATCCTTCCAAAAGCATAAGGCAGCAACATGCCCTGAATTTAGAATGGAAAGTAGAAACTATCTGGACAAAATGACAAGGCCGGGGGTGGGGAAAGCACCTCTGCCATGCATGGCGTTTCAGAGACAACATGAAAAATTAACATTGCATTCCCTGTGAATAAAATTCACAAAGTTGACTGAGTTCTTTAGGGTCCTTCCCACCTAATATATTTAAATGTAGTCTCATTACATGAAATCAAACTTAAATGTAAACAAACAGTTTCCAGAACCTCAGATTTACTGCGCTTGCCTCGGCGCCTACTTGAGTGTATGCTTTCATGTTTTGCTAACAGGAGAGGAAAGAAAAGTTGGGGGCAGGAAGTGAAGGAGATGCAAGGAGAAGAAAAGACAAGTGCCACATTAATGGATTAAAAGTCAAGGTAAAATGCAAAAGGCCCGTGTCCACCGTGCAGGTGGAATGATGAAAGACATCATTCAAAGATGGAATGATTTTCTCGTGTAAGACTACAAGAGATTGAACTAGGGTCAAGGTAGTTCGATGGGATCCATTTTTTTGTTGTTGTTTGTTTTACTTTTTATTTTTTTGACTGCACAGCATGCAGGATCTTAGTTCCCTGACCAGGGATTAAACCTGGGCCCTTGGTGGTGAGAGTGTGGAGTCCTAATCACTAGGCTTCCCGGGAATTTCCAAGGGGACCTATATTAGGTTAATAAATCCATAACTTTTTTCTTTTTTTACCTTTCACAACTATCCAGGGCAGAAATTGGATGTACCAAGAGACGCTCTTTTACCAGATACATTCAGTGGGAACTTGGTGATCTCAAGACTGATTCTCAGTGCTATTCAGTGAGGTATAATGCAAGGCGTTATAGGTCTGTTAGTCTTTGATTCCAAGATATTTATGATCCCCTAAGTCCATGATGTACTCCGCATATAAGTTAAATAAGCAGGGTGACAGTTTACAGCCTTGATGTACTCCGTTTCCTAGTTGGAACTAGTCTGCTGTTCCATGTCCAGTTCTAACTGCTGCTTCCTGACCTGCATACAGATTTCTCAAGAGGCAGGTCAGGTGGTCTAAGTTAAATAAGCAGGGTGACAATATACAGCCTTGACGCACTCCTTTTCCTATTTGGAACCAGTCTGTTGTTCCATGTCCAGTCCTAACTGTTGCTTCCTGACCTGCATACAGATTTCTCAAGAGGCAGGTTAGGTGGTCTGGTATTCTCATCTCTTTCAGAATTTTCCACAGTTTATTGTGATCCACACAGTCAAAGGCTTTGGCATAGTCAAGAAAGCAGAAATAGATGTTTTTCTGGAACTCTCTTGCTTTTTCCATGATCCAGTGGATGTTGGCAATTTGATCTCTGGTTCCTCTGCCTTTTCTAAAACCAGCTTGAACATCTGGAAGTTCACAGTTCACATACTGCTGAAGCCTGGCTTGGAGAATTTTGAGCATTACTTTACTAGCATGTGAGATGAGTGCAATTGTGCGGTAGTTGGAGCATTCTTTGGCATTGCCTTTCTTTGGAATTGGAATGAAAACTGACCTTTTCCAGTCCTGTGGCCACTGCTGAGTTTTCCAAATTTGCTGGCAGATTGAGTGCAGCACTTCCACAGCATCATCTTTCAGGATTTGAAATAGCTCAACTGGAATTCCATCACCTCCACTAGCTTTGTTTGTAGTGATGCTTTCTAAGGCCCACTTGACTTCACATTCCAAGATGTCTGGCTCTAGATGAGTGATCACATCATCTTGATTATCTGGGTCATGAAGATCTTTTTTGTACAGTTCTTCTGTGTATTCTTGCCACCTCTTCTTAATATCTTCTGCTTCTGTTAGATCCATACCATTTCTGTCTTTATCGAGCCTATCTTTGCATGAAATGTTCCCTTGGCATTTCTAATTTTCTTGAAGAGATCTCTAGTCTTTCCCATTCTGCTGTTTTCCTCTATTTCCTTGCTCTGATCGCTGAGGAAGTCTTTATCTCTTTGCTATTCTTTGGAACTCTGCATTCAGATGCTTATATCTTTCCTTTTCTCCTTTGCTTTTCGCTTCTCTCCTTTTCACAGCTATTTGTAAGGCCTCCTCAGACAGCCATTTTGCTTTTTTTGCATTTCTTTTCCATGGGGATGGTCTTGATCCCTGTCTCCTGTACAATGTCACGAACCTCCATCCATAGTTCATCAGACAGTCTGTCTATCAGATCTAGTCCCTTAAATCTATTTCTCACTTCCACTGTATAATCATAAGGGATTTGATTTAGGTCATACCTGAATGGTCTAGTGGTTTTCCCTACTTTCTTTAACTTAGGTCTGAATTTGGCAATAAGGAGTTCACGATCTGAGCCACAGTCAGCTCCCGGTCTTGTGTTTGCTGACTGTATGGAGCTTCTCCATATTTGGCTGCAAAGAATATAATCTCTGATTTCGGTGTTGACCAACTGGTGATGACTTGTGTAGAGTCTTCTCCTATGTTGTTAGAAGAGGATGTTTGCTATGACCCAGTGCATTCTCTTGGCAAAATGCTATTGGCCTTTGCCCTGCTTCATTTTGTACTCCAAGGCCAAATTTGCCTGTTACTCCAGGTATTTCTTGACTTCCTACTTTTGCATTCCAGTCCCCTGTAATGAAAAGGACATCTTTTTTGGGTGTTAGTTCTAAAAGGTCTTGTAGGTCTTCATAGAACCGTTCACCTTCAGCTTCTTCAGCATTACCGGTTGGGGCATAGGCTTGGATTACCATGATATTGAATGATTTGCCTTGGAAACGAACAGGGATCATTCTCTCATTTTTGAGATTGCATCCAAGTACTGCATTTCAGACTCTTGTTCACCATGATGGCTACTCCATTTCTTTTAAGGGATTCCTGCCCGCAGTAGTAGATACAATGGTCATCTGAGTTAAATTCACCCATTCCAGTCCATTTTAGTTCTCTGATTCTTAGAATGTCGATGTTCACTCTTGCTATCTCCTGTTTGACCACTTCCAATTTGCCTTGATTCATGGACCTAACATTGCAGTTCCTATGCAATATTGCTCTTTACAGCATTGGACCTTGCCCCTATCAGCAGTCACATCCACAGCTGGGTATTGTTTTTGCTTTGGCTCCATCCCTTCATTCTTTCTGGAGTTATTTCTCCACTGATCTCCAAGAGTGAGGGGGTGGGGGAGACAGATAAAACAAAGATTAGACACAACTAAAGAGAAATTGATGGGGTCGCAAAGAGTCAGACACAACTGAGCGACTTCACTTTCATTAATGACTTAGATGTGAAATTTAAAGCCGTGGAGGTTTAGAAGATAATATGAGACTGTCTCAATGACTGTATTACTAAAGGCTTTCTTAAAGAAAACCCAAAAAGGTTAGAATATAAATGAGAAAAATCAATTAGCTTGATTACATAAAAAGTAAGAACTTCTGTTATTCAAAAGACATTATAAAGGATTCAACAGAGCCTTGTTCAAGGTGATGAACTCAAATACCTAGTGCATTTGATTAATGAATTTGATACTTGTGCAACTGGAAAATAGTTTGCGAACAAATAGCTAATGAATACATAGAAAATGAAGGAAACACATACACACATTCCGCACAAAGATCTTATCAGTACAGAGAGACAAAGGAAAAATAATATTGTCTGCTATATTGCTCATCTGTTACTAACATTTACATGACTATATAATAAAAATTGTGTGATATAATTGCATTGGGAAGATGGGTGCATGAAAA
The DNA here is from genome assembly GCA_006410635.1 of Cephalophus harveyi. NCBI lineage: Eukaryota > Metazoa > Chordata > Mammalia > Artiodactyla > Bovidae > Cephalophus > Cephalophus harveyi. The sequence goes on along the minus strand of SJYT01050319.1, from coordinate 89,575 downwards.
GTGTGTCAGTGTTTGTGAAAAAGAGCTAAATAATATGTCATAACTAAAAACTGTCAGACTTTCGGTTTGGTAGATTAGCTAATTGTATAGTATCAACATTAATTTTATGGTTGTGACTAATTGTACTACAGTTATATAAAATATTAACATTAGGGAAAGCTAGCTGAAGGGCATATGAGGACTTTGGCTATATTTGTGAATTTCTGTAAGTGTAGTACTAATTCATTATAAAAAGTTTAAAAAGTCAGTTAATTAGCCATCTGTATGTCTTTGGAGAAATGTCTGTTTAGGTGGCGGAGCGGGGGGTGAATTGAGAAAGTAGGATTGAAACATAAATTCGGTTCAGTTCAGTTCAGTCGCTCAGTCATGTCTGACTCTTTGCGACCCTATGAATCGCAACACTCCAGGCTTCCTTGTCCATCACCAATTCCCGGAGTTTACCCAACTCATGTCCATTGAGTCAGTGAAGCCATCCAACCATCTCTTCCTCCATTGTCCCCTTCTCCTCCTGCCCCCAATACCTCCCAGCATAAGAGTCTTTTCCAATGAGTCAACTCTTCTCATGAGGTGGCCAAAATATTGGAGTTTGAGCTTTGGCATCAGTCTTTCCAATGAACACCCAGGACCGATCTCCTTTCGGATGGACTGGTTGGATCTCCTTGCAGTCCAAGGGACTCTCAAGAGTCTTTTCCAACACTACAGTTCAAAAGCATCAATTCTTCGGTGCTCAGCTTTCTTCACAGTCCAACTCTCACATCCATACATGACCATTGGAAAAACCATAGCCTTGACTAAGTGGACCTTTGTTGGCAGAGTAATGTCTCTGCTTTTTAATATACTGTCTAGGTTGGTTATAACGTTCCTTCCAAGGAGCAAGCATCTTTTAATTTCATGGCTGCAACCACAATCTGCATTGATTTTCGAGCCCCCCAAAATAAAGTCTGACACTGTTTCAACTATTTCCGCATCTATTTCTCATGAAGTGATGGGACCAGATGCCATGATCTTCGTTTTCTGAATGTTGAGCTTTAAGCCAACTTTTTCACTCTCCTCTTTCACTTTCATCAGGAGGCTTTTAGTTCCTGAGTTTCATGTTTGCAAAATGATGTATATAAGAGGCATTAGAAAACAAATTATTAGACTGATAAAAAAGCTGGTATTTAGTGCTTAGAAAGCTGTTATTTTCTTTGATAATGAATAAATATACAAAACATAAAAATGCACAAAATAAATAGCTTTTATATAGTCTTTTAATTCTGGAAAAATAAAAGACATACCTTATAGAACTTTGAACACCTTAATGTGATTTCATGTCACTAACATTTTTCAACAGCATCCCTTTTTTACTTGCTTTAGCTATTGTTGCTTTTTTAAAAATCAACTTTGAACCTGACTGGCAATACCTAAGTAGAATGAACTGGTGTTTAAAGGCCATGAGCATCACAGGAAAAATGAAAAGAAAGCTCTTAAGATAGATAATCTTTACTTCAAATTATTCTCTCCATAATCTTCTGTATTTTATTTACAAATAGAATGTATTTAATCATACTATCTGTCTTTTCTCACAATATTGCACACCTTTTAATATATAGGCATTATCCCTTTTATTTTTTCCCATATACAAAAACTCTTTCAAGGAAGTGTTCTAAGAAAAAGATTCAAACAGAATGCAAAAGATATTAAGATTTGGAGACTTATTTATTATATGTGTAACATTAAACAAAATTTGCAACTGCTTTTTCCTTAGCTTATTTTTCTATAAAATGAAGATAGAGATTACTTCATAAGATTGTTGTAAAGATTAAAGGAACTATAGCTGTAATACAGCTAGAAGAATGTTTCATCCATACTAAATAATCCATAAAAGCTCAGTTATACTGTTTCTTTCTCTGTAAATGTTCACACTAAAGTCATAATAATTAATTATACACTGCCCTTAGCATTATGATATGCATATAAGATATCCTTTTATATGCGTGTTGCATTAATGGTCAATGAATGGATAGATGAAGAATTTTACCAATTTTCACAGTTTCAACTATTGATGATTTTTCTATTTTTAGAACTGCAAGCTCAGACACCTCTCCTAAGATCAAGACTCATATGCCTAATTGCCTGTTAGACAATTCCACCTAGACGTACTGGAATCTTAAACTCAACAATTTATAATGGAAAGCATAGTGTCCTTTCCAAACACACAGAAACAACAAGCACACACACACACACACATACACACAGAGAGGCAATCTTCTCCTACTCTATTTCCTATCTCAGTGATTGGCAGCACAATCCACTAAATCACCCCAACAAGAGACTAGGAAGTCACCCTTTGATCCCTTCCCCTGTGCAGCTGAAACATCCAGTTATCTTGCCCTGATGGTTCTACTGCCATAATCCATTTCAAATTATCCTCTTCTCATCCATATTGACCTTCTATACTAACCTCAGCTGGAATACAGCCACAGACTGCAGTCAGATCTTTGTCCTTCAGGTTTTTATATTATAGCTAATTCTCTTCATTCCATAAAAATCATCTTTTTAAAATAAAGTCTTTTATCTTTTATTTTTTTTGACACATTTAACCAGTTTTCTATTATAAGCTTAATTGGCACAAAGTTCACTGAAGATGCATTTCACTTTTATACAAGCTTGTAAACAGAAAAATATATTGACATACGTAAAGACACTACTTTAATATACACTCAAACACGTGATTTCCAAATATAATACAGGAAACAGTAACTCAAAAAGAAACATTCACTCATGTTCATAGTAGCATTATTTACAATTGAAAACATATGTAGGTAGTCTAAGTGCCCATCAACAGGTGAATGGATAAATGGATAAAAACAAAGTTATATATACATATATATATATATCTTATATAAGATATATGCTCATGTCTCTTTATAAGATGTGTGTGTGTGTGTGTGTGTGTGTGTGTTAGTTGCTTAGTTGTGTCCAACTCTCTGCAACCCCACAGACTGTAGTCCACCAGGTCCCTCTGTCCACGGGATTCTCCAGGCAAGAACACTGGAATGGGTTGCCATTTCTTTCTCAAAAAGGAACTATAGACAGAAAGAAAGTGAAGTCATTCAGTTGTATCCAACTCTTTGCGACCCCATAGACTGCAGCCCACCAGGCTCCTCCATCCATGGAATTTTCCAGGCCACAGTACTGGAGTGGGGTGCCATTGCCTTCTCCTTTATAAGATTTTATATATATATATATATATCTTATATGTGTGCATGTATATACACACAAATGTATGTATATACACATATACATACACATAAAATAGGATACTGTTCAACCATAAAAAATAATGAAATTTTGTCTTTGCAAAAACATGGATGGGCTTGGAGGGTTTTAAGCTAAGTGAAATGTCAGATAGATAAAGGCAAATATTTTGTCATATCGCATGTGGAATCTAAAATATAAAACAAACTAGCAAATATAACGAAAAAAAGGCTGACTCACAGAAATAGAAAATAAAGTAGTGGTTACCAGTGGGGAGAAGAAAGAGGAGAGGAACAAGGTAAAGGTAAGCAATTAAGATGTACAACTAGTATATATAAGATAAGCTATAAGGATATATTTTACAGGACAGGGAATATAACCAGCATTTTATAATAATTATAAATAGAGTATAAACTTTAAAAATTATAAATCACTATGTTTTTTATAACCTGTAATTTATATAGCAGTGTACATCACTTATATTTCAATTAGAAAGAGAGAAGAAAAAATGATGGTCACAAGGCATTACACATTTATAGGATATACAATACAAGGAGTAAACCCTAAACTATGAACTTTAATACAAAGTAAGTATGCTGCGATTCATGGGGTCACAAAGAGTCAGACATGACTGAGCAACTGAACTGAACTGAACTGAAGTATTCTAAAGTGATTTAAAAATAATAAATAATAATAAAATCTCATTATGTCATTTTCCATATAAAATTGCTTGACAGCATCTTTCACAAAATAAGATCCAATCTCCTTATCTAATATAGAAGACCCTCCACCAGCTGGCCCCTTGTTTTCTGTCTAGTATGGTTTTCTTGCCAATTCTCCAGTGAGTGCTATACTTGGATGATATTAAACTATTCAAAGTTCTTTCACATTTCTTCTTGCCTTTCTATCTCTTTCTCATTTCTTATGTTCCCCTGCTTCCTGGGTGGCACTAGATTGAAAATCATTAATAAAAAATAAGCAATAGTGGGAGATATACTTTTACAAATCTATTACAGGCCAGATCTGTGGTACAGGCTTTATTATTCACATTCTATATTATTATACTTAGTTTACTATTATGCCTTAGCTATATGGGTCATTAAAATTCATGTAAACTATCATTAAAGAATCCACCCTTCATAAATCCAAGGTATATATCCCTGCAGTGTCTTCAAGGATAAGATTAGAAAGTTTAACATTAAAACACAAATGTCATCACTAACTACAATTAACATGCATTTTGATATTCCACAATAAAAAAAACTGAAGGTTGTATTTCGAATACTCTCTTAATGCTGAAAAGTGTGTGCGCATGTGTGTGTGTGTGACAGAGTGTTGGAGAGAGGTAGATTTCTCTCTGAGGAGAGAGATTAATAGTGAAAAAAAATGTACAAAGAATTGCACATTTTTACGAGAAACCTCTTATTCATAAATATGATCCAAAACAAATTTTTAAAAATTTATTAGAAATATGTATTTGTTAGCATACATCATGGAAACATTTGCTGTAGAACACAATTGCATTTTATCTACACAGTGCAAATGTCCTTAGGATTTATTTCCTTCTAGTACCTAAAACATAATGAATAATGAATATTATGAGAATGTTAAGTATTATTTTCTATATAATGCTTGCAAAAGGGTGAGTTTCCAGTTACAACTCAAAATGGTAAAGCAAAAAAAAAGAAAGAAAGAACAAAGATAACATAGTGCTATAGGGAGAATACATTAAAATAACCTTAAGTTGTCATCTGTTTATACACACATAGACTTGACAGAACAATAAACTGAACTTCCACTTGCTCTTAAGTTTCCTTTATTAAGCTATCTAGAGTTCTCCTGGGTTTCCTTACCCTACTGCTCTTCACCCAACTGCCCTTTCCCAATAAAATCTCTTGCTTTGTCAGCACATGTGTCTCCTCAGACAATTCATCTCCGAGTGTTAGACAAGAGCCCAGTTTCGGGCCCTGGAAAGGGTCCACCTTCCTGAAACAAATGGCGACTCTGGTGGGGACTCTTCTTCGCTGAGACTGACATCCTGACCACTCGGGGTACTCAGGGGCCACCTTGCCTGCCAATGGACCAGACCCAGCGGCCGCAATTGGGACCCTTTTGTCCCTGGTCTCCTCCTGATGTTGACAACTGGCCAGAGTGCCCCGACCGGTAAGGAACAAGAGACTTTATTGACCTCTCTCCCCTTCCCTCTCTCTTTCCTCTCCTTAACCCTTCCCATCCTTCCCTGTTTTTCTAGTCCCCCAGTCCTGGACACAGGAATCTGGTCGAAGGGCCCTCAGCCTGAGCTGAGGATTGGAGACTGAACACCTCCTCTTGGCAGAGAACTCAAATTCTGGTTCTGGTCTGGTCTGATTTCCGGTAGGGCTGAGTTCCAGTCCTCCCTTCTCTGGAGGCCCAGGGAAAAGTCCCGTAACACCTGGGTATCTGTAGGTGGCAGGAGACATCTGTAAGGCCGCCCCTTTCGCCCCCCTCTCCCGCCTCCTCCCCCTTCTTCTTTCAACCTGGCTTCCTTTCCTCCCTTGAAATCTTTGATGTTAGTACTTGGATCTGAAGTTCTATGTCTCTATAGGAGGTTTTCTGAGAGACTGTATTCTTGTATTTAAGGGCTTCCCTGGTGGTGCAGAGGTTAAAGCTTCTGCCTGCAATATGGGAGACCTGGGTTCGATCCCTGGGTCAGGAAGATCCCCTGGAGAAGGAAATGGCAATGCACTCAAGTATTCTTGCCTGGAGAATCCCATGGATGGAGGAGATTGGTGGGCTACAATCCACGGGTCACAAAGAGTCAGACAGGACTGAGCGACTTCTTTTTCACTTTCATAATTAATCTCCTTTATAAAATTGGTATGATGAGAACAACTTAAGCTAAATTAGAAATGTATGTAGTTATTTTTGAGGTACTAGATTTGGTCACCGAGACTGAATAATACTCAGCCTAGATAATAGTCTAATAATCTAGACAGTACTAGATTCCTTGGCATTTTCCCATGTCATATACAAGAGTTAAGTATCTGCATGATGGTTCAGCTGCAATATTTTAAAACATTTTCCCAGAATACTTCAGGACTGTATTTCCCATGCTGTCAGTTGATGTGTGCTCAGGGAATACAAACTAATTGTCCAAAGCAAAGCATAATTAATGAGAGAAATTTACTCCAGAAACATCACATAATACTTCCTTCATACAAATAGAAATTACTTCTGAATTATGTTTGGCGTGATTCATTACTATAGTAAATAACTTTTGCAGATGATGGAGAGAGGACCATATTCATTATTATTGATAAATAAAGTTAAGATCAAATACAACCATGGGGCCACTCAAAAAATTCATTTAGAATCCATCAAAGTGCTGTCTTAAAATAGAAAAGAACATATGCTATATATTTAAGTCTGTGCAAATCTTTAGGCATATAGTTAGATGTTTTGTCAACTTATTGTATGTGTCTGTTCAGGTGTGGTGATGAGTGTTTGATACAAGATTAACTGGAAGTTAGAATAAAAGAAGACAAAGATATTGAGTCAGGCCCTTAGTGAACTAGACAAATTTGACTGTACTCATTCTGAATCGTTACTATTCACTTTCATTAATACAACTGTTTTAAAGTTTGCATAAAAGTCTAAAATTCCTAAATTGCAGAGTGGCAATGAAATTTAATATAGAGGAAATTAATCTATACAAAAGCAACTCTTTTCTACCCTCTATTTCCTCAACTTTAAAAGAGGGTTTTGTTTGCTGAAAATCAAGGGACTTGAAATTTTATTTTTCTTCCTATTTTAATATCATTCATTCAAACAATTTAATGTTTCTTCCATATTTCAGGCAACACACATAGTGGGATACTGGATATAAAGTGATTAGCTAAAATATACTTAATTTTATAGTTAAATTAATTAGGAAAAAAATACACTTTTGCCAGCATCTATCAAGTAATTAACTATATAATTTAAATTGCTAATGTCATGAAACTGTCAATTAGGGAAGAGAAAGATATATGGGTTGAACTTGATTTAGAATTTCAGTACAGCAGAACTTCTTTTTTTTTTTTTTTTACAACCTGGTCTTTGTTGCAAAAACTCCCATATATCCTGACTTCTCCTTCACCTCTTCAGAGCAGTCTCTCAGAGCTATCTGAGAGAGTACAGCAGAACTTCTATCAATGGTTATTTAAAGGAGAAGGACATAATATGATATGGAAAAATTTATATAAATTTATGAATTAAAATGCAAAATGTACTTTTTATACTATTTGACTCTATGTATATATTCTCCCCTCCAGCTGGAAGTAGAGTTTATTAAATTATGAAACACTACAAACTGTCTAAATAATGATGCTAACAAAATTTTCACTTTTTCATTATATGAAAAAAAAAAAATCCACTATAAATATCAAGTTAGGCCAGCTTTAAAACCATATGAAATGAAAGGTGAAAAAGACTTATTGGATAACCTTGTCAATTCCTCTGTCATGGAATATTTTCCTTAGTGTTTTAATTTTAAATGCTTTGCCAAATTCAGTTTTAAAGACTCAAGCAAAAGGTCTAAAGCACATCAGCCTAATATACTTAGCATTAGGAAATTAGTTTAGATGTTAGTTATAGAAGGGAGAAAAGTGCCCACATCTCTGTAGGTTCTCAGAACTGCTGCATATATGTCATCATTCCTGGAATACTGACCAGAAAAAAATGCTACTTCCTGGACTCAAAAGAACCAACCAGCTTACCAGAATTTCTGATCCCTTGATAAGGTTCGAAGCTCTGCTTCTTGCAGTCAAGATGTAAAGGCTTCCCGGAACTGCCTGCCTTAATACTGAAAGGTTCATTGAAGTTAAAAAAAAAAAGCTAAATGTCTTGCTCCTTCAACATTTTAAAATCTATTGTTCACAAAATAATATTTTATAAAACAACAACTAATTAGGATCAATGTTGGAATTTGTATCTGAGCTTCAAGTTACAAGCATAGGCTTTTAACTACTACATCTGAAAAACATCCAAAGGGATATTTTGTTAGGTGAATATTGTTATGGCAGTTTCATTTCTAATAGTCCCTTTGCATTAAAATGAGTTTTAACAAGTTTATAATATGTAATAACTAGGAATAATTCTCACAAGATCATATATATATATATATATGCATGTGTATATATATATATATACTTAGAATATATATATTTACATCTACTTAGATATACATGTGTGTGTATATATTTATATATATACACTTAGATATACATAAATATATACATATATATATTTATTTAGATATACTTAGATATATATATACTTAGATATACTACATAAAGAACAGAGCTTTTGAAAGCCTGATGAGTGCTGTTGGAAAAGTCATGGTGGTAGTGGTTTAGTCGCTAAGTCTTGTCGCTGACTCTTACGATCCCAAGGACTGTGGAGCCCTGCCAGGCTCCCCTGTCCATGGGATTCTTCAGGCAAGAATATTGGAGTGGGTTGCCATTTTCTTTTCCAGGGCATCTTCCCAACCCAGGAATCAAACCTGGGTCTCCTGCATTGCAGGCAGGTTCTTTACTGACTGAGCTATGAGAGAAGCCCATGGAAAAGTCATGGCTGGAGCTAAAAATCATTTAAAATTATGAACATCACAATAGACTTGATTGCTGACAATGAATGCCCAGGTGGCTGAAACTAATTTTATATTTGGAATATGTGATTTTAATTGTGTTCTCAAAGTTTACTCTGTAGTTTTAAATCCTCCAATTAAAAAAAAAAAAAGACTATGTTCTAGTCACACATTCACTTTTTAAGACTGTTCTCATTTTCTCTACTGAGTAGTAGATTATGTAGAGAAAATGAAGCTTTCTCATGTTTTATAAAATGTTGAGGCCTATAGTTGGTCTGGAGGGCAGAAGATGAAAAGCTCACTATTAATAAAACCATGCAGAATGTGTAGTTCTTAAATATTCAGAAAAATAAGGTGAGTTCTGTGTCACAGAGATGAAAAGAGGGCTTTAATATTTACACAGGAATATCTGTTGGTGGTATGGAAACTGTAAGAGTAAAGAGATAAAGAATAAATCAAAGAATATGGGAGAATGTTTGTTTTAACTATTATGCAAAAGAGTGGCTCAGCAGAGATAATACAATACTGAAACAAGGCCTTCCTGGAATTGAGGGGAAATGTTATTGGGTACTCTGGTTTCAAGTACAAAATCCTAACTTGAACTGGTCAAATGAAATGATATGAAATGAAATGAAGAGAGATAATTTATTATTGGCTCACTGACTGAAATTCCAGAGTTAGACCTGGCTTCTTGCACAACTGGCATTAAAAAAAGCTCACATTATATCACTGGAAAGAATCAGGGATTCACTCTCCTTTCCTCTTCATCACTCTCCTCTCTTCCTCTGTATAGACCATTCTCAGATTCTACATGGTGGCTCCTGGCAACTTTAGGCTTTTATCTGCATTCCTACATTGAATGCAACCATTCCAGCATTACAAAGTTTTTAAGATATTATCATACTAGTGAGTGAGACATACTTAGTTTCAGATAACAACTCTGACCCTGGGCATGAGATTAGCTTCACAAGCTCTAAAGAGTCTTAATTTCTTTATCTGTAAAAAGGATACTACTGATCTCTTTCACCTAGAATTTTTGAAGAATTAGTTCATCTGTCTAAACATCTTTAAAAAAGAAGCTAAGTACATAAAAGCATTAGTTAATAATATTTTTCCAACTGAGTGTTTATAATCACCAACATACAGTCAGTCATGCCATTGCCTAAACTATTATTGCTTCTGTGATGGAATACTCTGACTAACTTAGATTAAAAACTAAAAGTCACTCAGTAGTGTCTGACTCTTTGTGACCCCATGACCTATACAGTCCATGGAATTCTTCAGGCCAGAAGACTGGAGTGGGTAGACTTTACCTTCTCCAAGGGATCTCACGGATCGTACCCAGGTCTCCCGGATTACAGGTGGATTCTTTACCAGCTGAGCCACAAGGGAAGCCCAAGAATACTAGAGTGGGTACCCTATCCCTTTTCCAGGGGACCTTCCTGACCCAGGAATCAAACTGGGGTCTCCTGCATTGCAGCAGATTCCAGAATCATCCAAATAAATCCTGGAGAAAATGTGATTAAGGTTAATCCCATTCAAATCTAAATATACTGTGTATAAGAATCATCAGTTCAGTTCAGTCACTCAGTCATGTCCAACTCTTTGCTACCCCATGAATCACAGCACACCAGGCCTCCTTGTCCATCACCAACTCCTGGAGTTCACTCAGACTCACATCCATCGAATTGGTGATGCCATCCAGCCATCTCATCCTCTGTCATCCCCTTCTCCTCCTACCCTCAATCCCTCCCAGCATCAGAGTCTTTTCCAATGAGTCAACTCTTCGCATGAGGTGGCCAAAGTCCTGGAGTTTCAGCTTTAGCATCATTCCTTCCAAAGAAATCCCAGGGCTGATCTCCTTCAGAATGGATTGGTTGGATCTCCGTGCAGTCCAAGGGACTCTCAAGAGTCTTCTCCAACACCACAGTTCAAAAGCATCAATTCTTCAGCACTCAGCCTTCTTCACAGTCCAACTCTCACATCCATACATGACCACTGGAAAAACCATAGCCTTGACTAGATGGACCTTAGTCAGCAAAGTAATGCCTCTGGTTTTGAATATGCTATCTAGGTTGGACATAACTTTTCTTTTTTTTCTTTTCAATGACTAGATTTTTCAAATTTTCTTACACACTTTTATTTTTATTTATTAACTAAAAGCAACTAATAACTCATTTGCTAGGTTAACATTAAATATTCATTTAAGGATTAAATACCTTGAACTTAGGATATTTCCACTGCTAACACCTGGTATTTCATTATCGTATCCTGCATATGTAATGGTAGTTACAGCCAGGGCTCTTTACCTACATGCATGTGTGTTTATGGGCATCTCTGGTGGTTCAGCTGGTAAAAACTCTGCCTGCAATGCCGGAGACCTGGGTTTGATCCCTGGGTTGGGAATATCCCCTGGGGAAGGGAAAGGCTACCCACTCCAGTATTCTGGCCTGGAGAATCCCATGGACCGTATAGTCAATGGGGTGGCAAAGAGTTGGACACAACTGAGCTACTTTCACACACACATGCTTATATCTTTCAATCAAAGTATATTGAAAATCTTAACAGACATTTTTAATGTCACGTTTTGACTAAATAATTACAACTCTTAACCACATGATATTACAGAAAAGAAAAAAAATGAGAAAATAAATGAAAAGGAAAATAGAAAAATATATTTAAGGTAGGCTTTTAGAGAGCATTATCAAATAATTTATGGATACACTTCTCAACTGACAGCTAGTTAGCTGTTGTAATGGTATACACTCAGAGCTTAAATCAGTATAAAACAGGTCTCCATTGTTCTGTTTTGTTTTATTGATATAAAAGCTACAGTCCTGAACTTCTAAAACTGTTGGAAAGTCTTTTGGTAGATCATGGCTACACAAATTTAATTAAGCCTATAAAGTGTATTTGGATGTCTCCATATAGCATCTACTCTTGTCATTAAAACCTTCTCTCTTTTTTACTTTCTAAATATGAATATCTCCAAAAGATTACATTTCAAAAATCCTACACCTCAAGATACTACTTTCTTTAACTTAAACCCACTGATATTAAAAAAAAAAATAGTTATATGAGATGAAGCTTAGAAACCCTTAAGAATTCATCAACAGACTTTGATGGTCTAACTTCATTTCACACAACCTTTTTGCATATCTGGGTTCTGGGTGAGTCTCAAACTTGGGAGTAGATCCCTTGCTTCATCCTAATCATGTTTTTATTTATTTATTTTTTAATTTCAATTCAAAGTCTTTTTATTTGTTTTAGTGGCCATACAATCTATTCCACTAGTGTGTCTATCTTTATTATGTGTTGTATGCCTTTAGGATTCCAAGAAATCACGAGTGATATGAGGTCTATAGTATTATGGATGTCAGATTCTAGCTGTTCGTTCTTGACCTGAATACAAATTTCTCAGGAGGCAGGTGAGGTGGTCTGGTACTCCCATCTCTTGAAGAATTTTCCACAGTTTTTGTGATCCACACAATCAAATGCTTTAGTGTAGTCAGTGAAGCAGAAGTAGATGTTTTCTGGAATTCTCTTGCTTTTCCTATGACCCAATGGATGTCGGCAATTTAATCTCTGATTCCTTTTCCTTTTCTAAATCCAGCTTAACCACCTGGAAATTCTCAATTTATGTACTGTTGAAGTCTAGCTTGGAGAATTTTGAGCATGTGAGATGAGTGCAATTGTGTAATAGTTTGAACATTTTTCTTTGGGATTGGAATGAAAACTACCTTTTTCAGTCCTGTGGCCACTGCTGAGTTTTCCAAATTTGCTGGCATACTGAGTGCAGCACATTCACAGCATCATCTTTCAGGATTTGAAATAGTTCGACTGGAATTCCATCACCTCCACTAGCTTTGTTTGTAGTAATGCTTCCTAAGGCCTACTTGACTTTGCATTCCAGGGTGTCCGGATCCAATGAGTGATCACACCATCGTGATTATCTGGGTAGTGAACATCTTTTTTGTATAGTTCTGTGTATTCTTGCCACCTCTTTTTAATATCTTCTGCTTCTGTTAGGTCCATACTGTTTCTATCCTTCATTGAGCCCATCTTTGTATGAAATGTTTCCTTGGTTTCTCTAATTTTCTTGAAGAGATCTCTGCTGCTGCTAAGTCGCTTCAGTCATGTCCAACTCTGTGCGACACCATAGACGGCAGCCCACCAGGCTCCCCCGTCCCTTGACCACTTCTAATTCACTTTGATTAATGGACCTAACTTTCCAGGTTCCTATGCCATATTGTTCTTTACAGCATAGGACTTTACTTCCATCACCAGTTATATCCACAACTGCGTGTTGTTTTCACCTTGGCTCAGCCCCTTCTTTCTTTCTGGAGCTATTTCTCCATTCTTCTCCAGTAGCATATTGAGCACCTAGCAACCTGGAGAGTTCATCTTTCAGTGTCATATCTTTTTGCCTTTTCATACTATTCATGGTGTTCTCAAGGCAAGAATACTGAAGTCGTTTGCCATTCCCTTCTCCAGTGAACCACCTTTTGTCAGAACTCTCCACCATTACCAAATTCGTCTTAGGTAACCTTATGTGGCATGTCTCATAGTTTCATTGAGTTAGTTAAGGCTGTGATCCAAGTGATCAGTTTGGTTAGTTTTCTGTAACTGTGGTTTCCATTCTGTCTGTCTACTGAGGGATAAGGATAGGAGGCTTGTGAAAGCTTCCTGATTGGAGGGACTGGCTGTGTGGTTATCTGGGTCTTGCTCTGATGGGGAGTGCCATGCTCAGCAAATCTTTAATCTAATTTTCTGTTGATGGTTGGGGCTGTGTTCCCTCCTTGTAGTTTGGCCTGAGGCATATGGTCAAAAGGACCTATGCCAGGACTGTTGAATTCAGTGCCTCTGATACCATGGCAGGCCACTGTCAACCCACACCTCCACTGGAGACTCTTGGACACTCACAGACGAATCTGACTCTGGCTCTTGTTGGATCATTGCTCCTTTCTCCAAATCATTAAATCTGTGAAAATTATATTAAAGTGGAGTGGCATTCCTAGGTCCACACAGTCTTCTTAGCTATTTTAGAACTTCTTGAGAAAATGTTCCTTTTATCATTAAACAGTAACCTTCTTTTACGGACCTTAAGTGTCCTCACCACGTTTTTTTTTTTTTTTTTGGTGTTCATTCTAGAAGGTCTTGTAGGTCTTCATAGAACCATCCAACTTCAGCTTCTTCGGCATTAGTGCCTGGGGCATAGACTGGGATTACTGGGCATAGTCTTGGATTACTGTGATACTGAATCTTTGCCTTGGAAACAAACAGATCTTTCTGTCATTTTTGAGATTTCATTCAACTACTGCATTTTGGATTCTTTTGTGACTATGAGGGCCACTCCATTTCTTACAAGGAATTTTTGCAGACAGTGGCAGATATAATGGTCATCTGAATTAAATTTGTCCATTTAGGACCATTTTAGTTTACTGATTTATAAAATGTCAATGTTAACTCTTGCCATCTCCTGTTTGACCACTTCTAATTCACTTTGATTAATGGACCTAACTTTCCAGGTTCCTATGCCATATTGTTCTTTACAGCATAGGACTTTACTTCCATCACCAGTTATATCCACAACTGCGTGTTGTTTTCACCTTGGCTCAGCCCCTTCTTTCTTTCTGGAGCTATTTCTCCATTCTTCTCCAATAGCATATTGAGCACCTAGCAACCTGGAGAGTTCATCTTTCAGTGTCATATCTTTTTGCCTTTTCATACTATTCATGGTGTTCTCAAGGCAAGAATACTGAAGTCGTTTGCCATTCCCTTCTCCAGTGAACCACCTTTTGTCAGAACTCTCCACCATTACCAAATTCGTCTTAGGTAACCTTATGTGGCATGTCTCATAGTTTCATTGAGTTAGTTAAGGCTGTGATCCAAGTGATCAGTTTGGTTAGTTTTCTGTAACTGTGGTTTCCATTCTGTCTGTCTACTGAGGGATAAGGATAGGAGGCTTGTGAAAGCTTCCTGATTGGAGGGACTGGCTGTGTGGTTATCTGGGTCTTGCTCTGATGGGGAGTGCCATGCTCAGCAAATCTTTAATCTAATTTTCTGTTGATGGTTGGGGCTGTGTTCCCTCCTTGTAGTTTGGCCTGAGGCATATGGTCAAAAGGACCTATGCCAGGACTGTTGAATTCAGTGCCTCTGATACCATGGCAGGCCACTGTCAACCCACACCTCCACTGGAGACTCTTGGACACTCACAGACGAATCTGACTCTGGCTCTTGTTGGATCATTGCTCCTTTCTCCAAATCATTAAATCTGTGAAAATTATATTAAAGTGGAGTGGCATTCCTAGATCCACACAGTCTTCTTAGCTATTTTAGAACTTCTTGAGAAAATGTTCCTTTTATCATTAAACAGTAACCTTCTTTTACGGACCTTAAGTGTCCTCACCACGCGCGCATGCGCGCGCACGCACACACATACACACAAAGTGAAAATTATATGAGGTGATAAATGTGCTAATTTGTTGCAGTAATCATTTCACACTGCATATGTGTATTAAATCATCACATTTTACACCTTTAAAAATTACACCATAAGAGCAAATACATAGATAAAATTATTTTTAAAAAAATGAATAACCGTCTTGGCCCTAACAAAAACATTTTTTATTAGTTTATTTAGTGTGATCCCATTACTTCATGGCAAATAGATGGGGGCAAAGTGGAAATAGTGGCATATTTTATTTTCTTCAGCTCCAAAATCACTATGGACAGTGACTGCAGACATGGAATTAAAACACACTTGTTACTTGGAAGAAAAGCAATGACAAGCCTAGACAGTATATTAAAAAGTGAAAACATCACTTTGCCAACAAAGGTATGGTTTTTGAGGTATATGCATAGAGCTATGGTTTTTCTAGCAGTCATGTACAAATGTGAGAGTTGGACCATAAAGAAGAAGAATAAGCACTTAAGAATTAATGCTTTTGAACTGTGGTGTTCGAGAAGACTCTTGAGAGTCCCTTGGACAGCAAGGAGATCAAACCAGTCAATCCTAAAGAAAATCACCCTAAATATTCACTGGAAGAACTGATGCTGAAGCTCCAATACTGTGGCCACCTGACATGAAGATCTGACTCACTGGAAGGACCTTGATGCTGGGAAAGATTGAAGGCAGGAGAAGGGAGAGACAGATGACAAGATGGTTGGATGACATCACCAACTCAATGAATGTGAGTTTGAAAAAACTCTGGGAGATAGTGAAGGACAGAAACATCTGGTGTGTTGCAGTCCATGGGGCAGCAAAGAGTCACACAACAACTGAGCAGCTGAACAACAATGATCATAATTGACATATATTTACTGGTTTATTTCTGGGCTATCTGTTCTGTCCAATTGATCTATGTCTCCTATTTTCTGCCAATGCCACACTATTTTGTTAACTATAACTTTCTGATATAATCTGAAATCAGAAAATATCATACCTCCAGCTTTGTTCTTTCTTGTAATTACTTTGGCTACTCCAAGTCTTTTATAGTTCCATACAGATTTTAGATTTTTTTCCATTTTAGTGAAAAAATGTCATTGAAATTTTATAAAGATTCCACTGAACCTGTTGCTTTCTGGGGGGAGGTTCGCATGAACATTTTAACAACATTGAGTCTTCCAATACACAAGCCTAAAACATTTTTCCTTTTTTTTTTTTTTTTTTTTTACCTTTTCCAATTTCTTTCATCAATAATTCCATACAGATTTTAGATTTTTTTCCATTTTAGTGAAAAAATGTCATTGAAATTTTATAAAGACTCCACTGAATCTGTTGCTTTCTGGGGGGAGGTTAGCATGAACATTTTAACAACATTGAGTCTTCCAATACACAAGCCTAAAACATTTTTCCTTTTTTTTTTTTTACCTTTTCCAATTTCTTTCATCAATGTCTTATAGTTCTCAAAATTCATGTGTGTCACCTCTTGGGCTAAATTTATTTATAGATATCATTCTTTTTGATACAATTGCACATTTTTAGTTTATTATTCTGATAGTTTGTTGTTGCTGCTGCTAAGTTGCTTCAGTTGTGTCCGACTCTGTGCAACCCCATAGATGGCAGCCCACCAGGCCCCTCCATCCCTGGGATTCTCCAAGCAAGAACACTGGAGTGGGTTGACATTTCCTTCTCCAATGCATGAAAGTGAAAAGTGAAAGTGAAGTCACTGAGTTGCGTACAACTCTCAGCAACCCCATGGACTGCAGCCTACCAGGCTCCTCCGTCCATGGGAGTTTCCAGGCAAGAGTACTGGAGTGGGGTGCCATTGCCTTCTCCGAGTGAGTTTTGAGTCTTGAAGAAAAGTTATGTTACATTCATTACAACTGTAAGTATTTTTCTTGTGTGCTTATTTTTCTTGTTGTTAGTATATAGAAATGAAACAAAATTTCTGTATTAATTTTCTTTTCTAGAACTTTATTGAATTCATGTATTAGTTCTAACAGGGATTTTTCTTTTGGAATCTTTAGGGTTTTCTATATATGTCATAGCATATCATATTATCTACAAATAGAGACAGTTTTATTTTTTTCGTTTCTGATCTAGATGCTTCTTATTTCTTTTCTCATCTAATTATTCTGAATAGAACTTCCACTATTATACTGAATAACAGTGGCAAGGGTGGGCATCTTTGTCTTTTTCCTTATCTTATAGGAAATCAATCATATTTTTCACCAATGAGTATCAGGTTAATTGTAGATGTTTCATATATGGCTTTTATTTGTTAAGATATTTCTCCAAAGAAGACATACAGATGGCTAACAAACACAGGAAAAGATATTCAACATCACTATCAGATAAATGCAAATCAAAGCCACAATGAGGTATCATCTCACACTAATCAATATGGCTGCCATCAAAAAATCTACAAATAATAAATGCTGTAGAGGGTGTGGAGAAAAGGGAACCCTCTATCACTGTTGGGAATTCAAACTGGTACTGCCACTATGGAGAACAGCATGGAGATTCATGAAAAAACTGGGAATAAAACTGTCATATGACCAAGCAATCCACTGTTGGGCATTCACAGCAAGGGAATCTGAATTGAAAGAGACACATGTAACCCAATGTTCATTGCAGCACTGTTTACAATAGCTAGGACATGGAAGCAACCTAGGTGTCCATCGGCAGATGAATGGATAATGAAGTCATGATACATATACACAATGAAATACTACTCAGTATAAAAGAGATCATATTTGAGTCAGTTCTAATGAGGTGGATGAAACTGGAGCCTATTATACAGAGTGAAGTAAGTCAGAAAGAGAAACACTAACACAGTATATTAATGCAAGTAAATGGAATTTAGAAAGATGGTAATGACAATCCTATATACAAGACAGCAAAAGAGACACAGAGGTAAAGAACAGACTATTGGACTATGTGGGAGAAGGTGAGGGTGGGATGGTATGAGAGAATAGCATTGAAACATGTATATTACCATATGTAAAATACATGACCAGTGTAAGTTCAATGAATGAAGCAAGGCACTCAAAACTGGTGCTCTGAGACAACCCAGAAGAATGGGGTGGGGTGGGAGGTGGGAGAGGTTCTGGATGTAGGGAGACATGTGCAAAACATGACTGATTCATCTCAAGGTATGGAAAAAACCACAATACTGCAAATAAATTACCTGCCAATTAAAAAAAAATTAAAAAAAAAATTTAGTTCAGTCACTCAGTCATGTCTGACTCTTTGCAACCCCATGGACTGCAGCATGCCAGGCTTCCCTGTCCATCACCAACTCCCAGAGTTTACTCAAACTCATGTCCATTGAGTCGGTGATACCATCCAACCATCTCATCCTCTGTTGTTCCCTTCTCCTCTCATCTTCAATCTTTCCCAGCATCAGGTTTTTTCACATGAGTCAGTTCTTCGCATCAAGTGGCCCAAGTATTGGAGTTTCAGCTTTGGCATCAGTCCTTCCAATGAATGTTCAGGACTGATTTCCTTTAGGATGGACTGGTTGGATCTCCTTGCTGTGCAAGGGATTCTCAAGGGTTGTCTCCAACACCACAGTTCAAAAGCATCAATTCTTTGGTGCTCAGTTTTCTTTATAGTCCAACTCTCACACCCATACATGGCTACTGGAAGAACCATAGCTTTGACTAGATGGACCTTTTGACAAAGTAATGTCTCTCCTTTTTAATATGCATGTAGGTTCAGTTCAGTTCAACTCAGTTGCATGTAGGTTAGTCACAGCTTTTCTTCCAAGGAGCAAGCATCTTTTAATTTCATGGTTGCAGTCACCATCTGCAGTGATTTTGGAGCCCCCCAAATGAAAGTCTCTTACTGTTTCCATTGTTTCCCCATGTATTTGCCATGAAGTGATGGGACCAGATGTCATGATCTTAGTTTTCTGAATGTTGAGCTTTAAGCCAACTTTTTCCACTCTCCACTTTCACTTTCATCAAGAGGCTCTTTAGTTCTTCTTCACTTTCTGCCATAAGGGTGGTGTCATCTGCATATCTGAGGTTATTGATATCTCTCCCAGCAATCTTGATTCCAGCTTGTGCTTCATCCAGCCCAACAATTCGCATGATATACTCTGCATGGAAGTTAAATAAGCAGGGTGACAATATACAGCCTTGACATACTCCTTTCCCAATTTGCAACCAGTCTGTTTCTCCATTCTAATTCTAACTGTTGCTTCCTGACCTGCATACAGATTTCTCAAGAGGCAGGTCAGGTGATCTGGTATTCCCATCTCTTGAAGAATTTTCCACAGTGTATTGTGAACCACACAGTCAATGGCTTCGGCATAGTTAATAAAGCAAAAGCAGATGTTTTTCTGGAACTCTCTATCTTGATGATCCAGCAGATGTTGGCAATCTGATCTCTGGTTCTTCTGCCTTTTCTAAATCTAGCTTGAACATCTGGAAGTTCACAGTTCCTGTACTGTTGAAGATTAGCTTGGAGAATTTTGAGCAGTACTTTGCTAGCTTGTGAGATGAGTGCAAATGTGCCATAATTTGAGCATTCTTTGGCATTGCCTTTCTTATGTGAAGTTAAACAGCACTGTTAACAATGTTGAATAAATTTATTTCATTGTGAAAAAAAAAAAGATATATGCCCTCTATACCCAGTTTTCTGAGAGTTTTTGTCCAAAGTGGAGACTGGATTTTGTCAAAATCTTTTCTGTATCTTTTGAATAGTCATAATTTTTAGCCTTCATTTTGAGTTAATGTGGTACATTGCAGTTACTGATTTGTAGAAGTTGGATCATCTTTGCCCTCTTGGAATAAATTCCATTCAGTCATGATATATAACTCTTTCACATACTGTTACATTTGTTAATATTTTTTAACAGTTTTTTGCATCTAGCTCAAGAAAGCCTGTACTTTTCTTCTCTTGACGTATCCTTGGCTAGTTATGGTGTCAAGGTAATACTAGTTTCATAAAATGCCTTTGGGAGTGTTCCCTCCTTTCTAATTTTTGGAAGATTTTGAGAAGAACTGGTAAGGAATCTTCTTTGAATGTTTGGTAGATTCACCAGTGATGCCATCTGTCTTAGGATTTTATTTGGGGAAAGATTTTTTATTACTAATCCAATCACCTTACTGGTAATTAGTTTGCTCATATTATCTATTTCTTCATGATACAGTCTTGATAGATTATATGTTTCTAAGAACATATCTGTTTTTCTAGGTTGTTCAATTTGCTTACATTTAATTGTTAATGGTAGTTTCAGATCTTTTGTGTTGAGCACTTCTGTGATTACTGTCTTCTTTTCCACACTTAAGTCAACTGAGGCATCTCTATTTTATCTTGGTAATTTTACCTTTTTAAAATATTTCTTATTATCACTGATCTTTTTTATTGTCTTTTTGGCCACTATTTCATTTATTCCCTACATTTTTTTTTTTTTAATTTCCTCCATCTGCTAAATTTTGGCTTAGTTTATTCTTTTTCCAGTTCTTTGGAGTGTGACATTAGGTTGTTTGAGATCTTTATTTTTTTTAATTTAATATAGTTATTTATCTCTATGAACTTCCTTTCTAGAACTGCTTTTGTTATACACCATAAGTTTGATTATATTCCTATATTTTCCTAGCCCTCTTTATGATAATCCTTTTACAGTTATCCTTTTACAGTTAATGGACTATTTATAACAGTAGCTCCTTTATATGTATGCCTATCTTTTTAGAAGCAGTTTGGAATTTTTTTTTTTTCTGTTTCTGTTATTGTTATTATGATTATTTTAAGAAACATATATTTTAACCTGCAACTTTACCTGAAAATTTCTATTCACATTTTATTTATTTAATTGAAGGACCATTGTTTTACCAAATTTTGTTGTTTCTGTCAAACATGAACATGACTCAGGCATAGGAGCCCATTTGTCCACTTTGGAAATTATTAATGATTGGACTATAATAGGTGACTTGCACTAGAGCAATGTTCCCAACAGAGGCAATACTGGGGCCCTCTCTCACCCTCAGGGACATCTGGCAATATATAGAAACATGTTTGGTTGTTACAACTTGATGAAGACGGACATGCTACTTGAACGTAGGGGGCAGAGTCTACAGATGCTGTGAAATATCATTTTATCTATAGGATCTCACAAAATAAAAAATTACCTGGCTTGAAATATCAATATACCAAGGCTGACAAATGACCATTTTATTATCTACTCCCTGAAGAATGAAGCATTATATGCAAATTTTAAAAAACACCAGTTTTATGGCATAAAATATCAAGGTTCAAGATTCTAAAAGGGATTGTTTGCTTTGCATAATAAACACAAAGTAAATAAGCCTCGTTATGTGTTAGAGCGGCCAACTTTGCAATTTATAAAGTGAGAGTGGAACTGGAAGTCGCTCAGTTTTCTTCTACTCTTTGCAACCCAATGGACTGCATGGAATTCTCTATGATAGAATACTGGAGTGGGTAGCCTTTCCCTTCTCCAGGGGAGCTTCCCAACCCAGGGGTCAAACCCAGGTATTCTGCATTGTTAGGCAGATTCTTTAGCAGCTAAGCCACAAGGGAAGCCCAAGAATACAAGAGTGGGTAGCCTATTCTTTCTCTAGGAGATCTTCCTGACCCAGGAATCAAACTGGGGTCTCCTGCATTGCAGGCGGATTCTTTACCAACTTAGCTATGAGGGAAGCCCATTTATTTTATCAGTTCCTCTTAATTACTACTTGCAAAATCTGAAGGGTTTGAGTGCATACTTTCTTCTCTATACTTGCAAAAGACATACAAAAGTGTGAGGGAAAATGTGAGAAATTTTGAGACCAGTGCTAAATGTTGAAAACTAAGGTCATTGCACGTGGTCCAATCACTTGATAGCACACAGATGCAGAAACAATGGAAACAATGAGAGCTTTAATTTTGAGGGCTCCAAAATCACTGCAGATGGTGACTGCAGCCATGAAATTAAAACACACAATCTCTTTGGAAGAAAAACTATGACCAACCTAGACAGCATTTAAAAAGCAGAGACATTACTTGGCCATCAAAGGTCCATCTAGTCAAAGCTATGGTTTTTCCAGCAGTCATGTATGGATGTGAGAGTTGGACTATAAAGAAAGCTGAGCACCAAATAATTGATGCTTTTGAACTGTGGTGATGGAGAAGACTCTTGAAAGTCCCTTGCACAACAAGGAGATTTAACCAGTCCATCCTAAAAGAAATCAGTTCTGAATATTCATTGGAAGGACTGATACTGAAACTGAAACTCCAATACTTTGGCCACCTAATGCAAAGAACTGACTCAGTGGAAAAGACCCTGATGCTGGGAAAAGATTGACAGTGGGAGGAGAAGGGACGGCAGTTAGGATGAGATGGTTGGATGGCATCACTGACTCAATGTACATGAGTTTGAGTAAGCTCTGGGAGTTGGTGATGGACATGGAGGCCTGGTGTGCTGCAGTCCATGGAGTCGCAAAGAGTTGGACATGACTGAGCTACTGAACTGAACTGTTAAATGTTGGTGTCAAGCTTGTAGGTTTACTCACAACAAACTGACCAATCAATTCTGTAACAATGAAAATTACAATATTTGAAACTAAATTCTACCTATAGTTTCCTCATCCTGGAGATCCCTAAGTTAAAATATTTTTTATTTGCACTAAAATTCCACCCTGGAGCCCATATTTTAAGAATGGGGTTTCTATCCTGCAAAGCAAGCCCATCTGAATGTTTCTTAGCTGGCTACAGACTTTGATTAAATCTTTCCAATGTCTAAGTGTGAAATATTTCCTGATAAAACAGGTGGGACACTTTTGTCTATAGCTGGATGTTAGATTTTTAAATTATAAGATATTTTAAATTTTGAAGACTATTTTACTTAAAGACAAACTAAAGAAAAAAAAAAAAAAACCTAGATTTACCCACCTGCTTGAAAGAGAAATGTAAATAGACAAAATATAAAAAAATATTTGTTGTTAAAACAATAAACAACAGATAATAAAGATCAACAATTACTGAGAGCTGAGAAGCAAATGACATAAGCCTTACTTTTGCCCCAGCTACTGCCTTTAGGCCCCTTCACAGATCACTGCCTTGTCGTGGCAAAGGGGCTTACATAACTCAATGAAGTTATGAGCCATGCCATGTAGGGCTATCCAAGATGGATGAGTCATAGCAGAGATTTCTGACAAAACATGATCTACTGGAGGAGGGAATGGCAAACTACCCCATATGAGAACCTCATGAACTGTTTTAAAGGACAAAATGATATAACCCCCAGAAAGATGAGTCCCTCAGGTCTGAAGGTATCCAATATGCTACTGAGCAAAGAGAAGAGAACTACTAATAACCTCAGAAAGAATGAAGCGGTTGGGCCAAAGTGGAAATGACACTCAACTGTAGATGTGTCTGGTGATGAAAGTAAAATCCAGTGCTGCTGCATAGGAACATGGAACGTTAGGTCCATGGATCAAGTAAATTGGTCGTGGTCAAGCAGGAGATGGTAAGAATAAACATTGACATCTTAAGAATCAGTGAGCCAAAATGAACGAGAATGGATAAATTTAATTCAGATGACCAATATATCCACTACTGTGGGCAAGAATCTCATAGAAGAAATGGAGCAGCCCACATAATCAACAATAGTCTGAAATGTAGTGCTTGGGCACAACTTCAATAATAACAGAATGATTTTAGTTCATTTCCAAGACAAGCCATTCAACATCACAGTAATTCAAGTCTGTGCCCCAACCACCTATGCCAAAGAAGCTGAAGTTGCTAAGTTCTATGATGATCTAGAAGACTCCTAGAACTAACACTAAAAAAAGATGTTCTATTCATCACTGGGGATTGGAATGCAAAAATGGGAAGTCAAGAGATTCAAGGGGTTAAACCTAATAAACAGTGTGCCTGAGGAACCATGGATGAAGGTCTGTAATATTGTACAGAAGGCAGCCAACAAAACCATCCCAAAGAAAAAAGGAAAGCAAGAATGCAAAGTGGTTATCTGAGGAGACTTTACAAATAGCTAGAGAAGAGAAGTGAAAGCAATGGAGAAAGGGAAATATATATCCAACTAAACACAGAGTTCCAAAGAACAGAAGGAGAAACAAGAAGGCCATCTTCAATGATCAGTGCATAAAACTAGAAGAAAACAGAAAGGGAAAGACTAGAGATCTCTTCAGGAAAATTGGAGATATCAAGGGGCCATTTCTCCTGAATATGGGCACAATAAAGGACAGAAAAGGTAGAGACCTAGTAGATGCTGAAGAGATCAAGAGATGGAAAGAAAACATCAAAGAATTGTACAAAAAAAGATCTCAATGAATTCCATTACTACCATGGTGTAGTCACCCAGAGCCAGACATTTGGAGAGTGAAGTCAAGTGGGCTTTAGGAAGCACTGCTGTTAATAAACCTAGTAGATATGATGAAATTCCAGTAGAACTATTCAAAACACTAAAGGATGATGACATCAAGATATTGCATTCAATATGTCAGCAAATCTGGAAGACCAAGCAGTGTCCACAGGACTGGAAAAGATCAATCCTCATCCCAATTCCCAAGAAAGTTAGTACTAAAGAATGTGCTAACCATCAGACAATCACACTCATCTCTGATACTGGTAAAGTCATGCTTAAAATCTTGCATACTAAGCTTCAGCATTACATGAACCAAGAGCTTCCAGATGCCCAAGCTGGGTTTAGAAAAAAAAGAGGAACCACAAATCAAATTGTCAACATTTGGTGGATCATAGAGAAAGCTAGGGAATTCCAGAAAAACTACACTAAAGCCTTTGCCTGTGCAGATCATAATAAACTGTGGAAAGCTCTTAAAGAGATGGGAATACCAGACGATCTTATTTGTCTCCTGAGAAACCTGTATGTGGGTCGAGAAATAATAGTTAGAACCCTGTATGGAACACCTGACTGGTTCAAGATTGAGCAAGGAATACGACAGGGCTGTTAGATGTCACCCTGTTTGTTTAACCTATATGCTGAATACATCATGAAAAATGCCAGGCTGGATGAATTACAAGCTGGAATCAAGACAGGTGGGAGAAACATCAACAACCTCAGATATGTGGATGATACCACTCTAATGATTTAAAGAAAAGAGAAACTAAAGAGCTTCTTGATGAGGATGAATGAGGAGGTGAAAGAGCAGACTTAAAACTATATATTAAAAAGAATTAAAAAAAAAAAAAAAATAATGGCATCTAGCCCCATTACTTCATGGCAAATAAAAGGAGAAAATGAGGAAGTAGTGAAAGATTTTCTTTTCTTGGGCTCTAAAATCACTGTGGATGGTCACTTCAGCCATGAAGTCAGAAGATGATTGCTTTTTGGCAGGAAAAGTATGACAAATTTAGACACTGTGTTAAAAAGCAGAGATATTATTCTGCTGACAAATGTGTGTATAGTCAAGGATATGCTCTTCCCAGTGGTCACATACAGCTGTAAGAGCTGGAGAGTCAGAAGGCAGAATGCCAAAGAATTGATGCCTTTGAACTGTGGTACTGGAGAAGACTACTGAAAGTCCTCTGGACAGCAAGAAGATCAAATCAGTCAATATTAAAGGAAATCAACTCTGAATACTCCTTGGAAGGACTGATGCTGAAGCTGAAGCTCCAATATTTTGATCATCGGATGTGAAAGATGACTCATTGGAAAAGTCCCTGATGCTAGGAAAGAATGAGGGCAGAAGGAGAAGATGGCATCAGAGGATGAAATGGCTGGATGGCATTATGGATGCAATGGACAAAGACTTGGGCAAACTCTGGGAAACGGTGAAAGGCAGGGAGGCCTGGCATGCTGCACCACTGTGTCCAGGGTGTCTGACAAAGAGTCAGGCATCACTGGCTGACTGAACAACAACTGCCTTTAAAGAGTTTCCAAGCCATAATTCAGGGAGAGAGAACTGAAATGGAGCTCAGCAGATTTCTTGAAGTGGATAGACAGATTGATAATCCAGAAAGTAAAAGGTAACTAGAGTTCATACATCAAATTACTTGAGAAGAGAGATGTTCAGAGAACCTCACAGATCTTCAGGGAGTTTTCTCTTCAAGTTCTCAGTAGAAGACACATACATTTGAGGAAACTAACTGAGGCTTGGGAAAGAATCATCCAAAAGACTAAAAAAAAAATGATGGCATGGTTCTCATATAGGGCCAGTTGTACTTGTTGATAACAGCCAGACTGAAAAACTCCTAATTCACAGCACTGGGCTGAGTATTTCAGAAAATTTTACCTCTGTAGTGAAGAACAATTGGCCCTAAAATGAACCTGACCCAGACTCAGGGAACAATCATAAATGAAAGAAACAAATGGATCAAACAGTTTTTGAGTCATAAACTGGATTTCAGAACATAGCTCAAAGAAACTTAAGGGACTACAACACCAGTCAAGACTTAACAAAGTAAAATTCATGCTATCTGGTATCTAATCAAAATTATCAGGCAGGAAAACCCTGATACATAGTGAGAAAAATAGTCAGTTGATCTATGAAAAGTGACCAGGAACTGACACAGATGTTAGAATTAGCTTAGAAGGGAGCAGACATAGGAAAAATATTTTTAATACTCAAATCAAACTTTCAAAGATAAACACTACAATATGTCAGATGGAAAGTACAATTGTTGGTATTAAGGGAAATTTAGACATAGCAGAAAAAAAAAAGATTAATGAATTTCTAGGCATAAGAATAGAAACAATTCAGAAAGGAAACACAGAGAGGGAAAACACACACACACAAGAGAGAATTAGAGAGCAATGGACTAACCTCAGATAGCTCAATATATGGGTAATTGGTATCCCCCAGGCATGAAATTAAAAGATCCTGGCTCCTTGGAAGCAAAGCTATGACAAACCTAGACAACCTATTCAAAGGTAGAGACATCACTTTGCTGACAAAAGTCCATATAGTCAAATCTATAGCCTTTCTAGTAATCATGTATAAGCATAAGAGTTGGACCATAAAGAAGGCTGAGCACTAAAGAACTGATGTTTTTGAACTGTGGTACCGGAGAATACTCTTGAGAGTCCTTTGGACTGTAAGGAGGTCAAATCAGTCAATCCTAAAGGAAATCAACCCTGAATATTCAGTGGAAGGACTGATGCTAAAGCTGAAGTTCCAATACTTTGCCAACCTAATGTGAAGAGCTAACTTAATGGAAAAGACCCGATAATGGGAAAGACTGAAGGCAAAAGGAGAAAGAGGGGCAAATGAGGAGATGGTTAGATAGCATCACTGACTCAATGGACATGAATTTGAGCAAACTCTGGGAGAAATTAGAAAACAGAGGAGCCTAGTATGCTATAGTCCATGGGGTTGCTAAGAACTGGACATGACTTAGCAAATGAACAATAGGTTGGGGCATAGAAAAATACATTTTTAGAAACAGCCTGCTGCTGCTGCTAAGTCGCTTCAGTCACGTCCGACTCTATGCGACCCCATAGATGGCAGCCCACCAGGCTCCCCTGTCTCTGGGATTCTCCAGGCAAGAACACTGAAGTGGGTTGCCATTCCCTTCTCCAATGCATGAAAGTGAAAAGTGAAAGGGAAGTCGCTCAGTCTCTTCTTGATCCCATGGACTGCAGTCCACCAGCCTCCTCCACTCATGGGATTTTCCAGGCAAGAGTACTGGAGTGGGGCCATTGCCTTCTCTGAAAAACAGCCTAAGATTTTACAAATTTGAAGAAAATTAAAGCCACATATTCTAAAAGTTTAACAATCTTAAATACGGTTGCGTTAAAAGAAAAAGAACAAAAGGTATGTTATAATCAAATTTCTTAATGTCAGTGAGAAGAGAAAAATGTAAAAGCAGACAGAGATGAACTTTGTCACACACACACACACACACACACACACACACACACACACACACACAAAGGAAAAGAGGAAAAAAGGAAAAACACGTGGCTTTTAATTTTCTTCAGTTATAACAATATTTTAGTGGCTTATAATATACATAAAAGTAAAATACATGACAAACAATATCATACATTTGAGAGAGAAGTGCATTATCGTGTCTTTAAACTACACATGAAGTGGTATAATATAATTTGAAGATATACCTGCAATAAATTAAGTAGGTATAACATGAATACCAAATTAGCCATTAAATAACAAAATAATTATTGCTAATAAATAAAAAATGCTATAAAAATCAGTTCATCAAGGAAATTTAATAATAGTAAATATCCTCCTAAAAGCATAGATTTCAATTACATGAAGCAAAAACTGATAAAACTGCAAAGAGACACTGATAAATCTATTATTTTAGTGAGGGATTTTTAACACACTGTCTCAATAATTGATAGACCAAGCCAACAGGAAATCAGCAAGAATGTTACAATCTTGAACACCACAATCAACCAATTTGACCTGGTTGATACTTGTGAAACATCAAACCAATAACATTCTTCTTCTCAAATCTAAAAAAACAGTATATGGGCATTTACTAAAATAAGCCATATTTTGGGGGTATAAAAGAAGATAAAACATACATTTAAAAAAAATCAAATGATGTAAGAATCTTCTCTGACTACAACAAAATTAAGTTAGAAATCGACAACAAAAATAAATCACCCATAGGGCAAAAAAGAAACTAAAGGTGAGTATAAAAAGTATTTGAACATAATGAAAATGTAATACACACACACAGAAAGCACAATGGGATCCCACTAATATTAGGGGAAAACTTTAGCACTAAATACCTAATAGGAAGGCCAGTCTAAAACCAATGACCTCGGATTCCACGTTAAAACTTACAAAAAGAAAACTAAATACAAAATGAGCATAAGAAAGGAAATAATAAAGAAGTAAAAATCAATGAAATAGAATATAGAAAGATAATAGAGAGAAATCATACAAAACAAAAGGCTGATTATTTGAAAAAATAAATAAAATGGATATAATACTATCCTGACTAAACAAAAAGCAAAGAGATGATACAAATATCAAATATTAAGAATGGAGAAAATTATATGACTACACATTCCACATCAGTAAAAGTATAATAATAGATAATTAGATAACTTTGTCAACATATATGAAAAATGAGATTCATCAAAAACATAATTACCAAAGCTCCTTCAAGAAAGCATAGTTTATTGACTGTCTCTTATTAGAAATTGTAAATCTCATAAATATAGATGCACAAATTGTAACCAAAATTTAGCAAATCAAATTCAACAATATATTAAAAGATACATGGCATAACCAATGATGATATTTATTCCAATAATGAAGAACTAGTTTAATATTTGAATGTAAATTAGTATAATTATATATATTAGCAAACTAATCATCTCAATAATGAAAAATTCACTGACAAAATGTAACATCCACTACTAATAAAAGCTCTTAGCAAACTAGGAATGGGAGGAAGGTACTTCAATCTGATAATGGGTAGCTATAAAAAAAACCTACAAGTAATATACTTACTGGTGAAAATTTGAATGCTTTTCCAGTAAGAACAAGAAAAGACAGTAAACTGCTCTCATTACTTCTATTGAACATAAGACTTGAAACTCTAGTTTTAGAAAAAGAAATTAAAAGTCGAGAATAAGAAGGAATAATGATTTGGAGACGACATGTTCGCCTATGTAGAAAATCCAGAGTAACCTACCGAAAGATGCTAGAAGTAATGAGTTTAGTGAGGTTGAAGGACATGATATCAATATGCAAATTACATTTCTATGTCTATACACTAGCAACTAACAATTGAAAACTGAAATTAAAAAAAATCACCATTGAAAACTGCATAAAAATATGAATTTGTGACTGTGAAATATGTAGAAGACGTATAAATGATAGCAATAAATACTATGAAGAAACATAGGAGAATAAACAGAATAAATGGTACAGCCATTATGAAAAACAGTTCTGTGATTTTTCAAAAAGGTAAATATCCAGCCCTTCTACTTAAAGGTATTTACCCTAGAGAAAAGAAAACGTATGTCTGAAGATCTGAACACAAATACTAATAGCATCTGTATCTATGGTAGATAAAAATCTCATCAACAGGTGCAAGACCTGTCTCTTATACACATCTAAAATAATTATGCTGATTGAAAGAAGCTTCATTTTCATGCATTTTTTTATTTTCTTAATTTGGTTCTCTGTGCCAAATGAATTTAACATTGTTTCCATAAAATATTTTAAATACCAAGAATACAAACATAAGTTCAATCAAATGTAATTGTAGTAACTTAGGTCTTTTAAAATAACTTGTTCATTTGAACTTTCAATAATGTTACAAATCTCTTAGACTCAATCCACTACACTAGATAAGGTAAATTTTTAAACCTTACCTCTCTCCAACCTTTTATCATCAACAATTATTGTGTTACTCTGTAATGTCAATTTAAATTTCCATATCGTTACTTAACTTAAAGACTTTGCATGAAAAGACTGTTAATTAGGAAGTAATATTTAATTATATAACTGCTTATAAGGACATTAATATTTATAAAAAGTGAAAATGAAATGGATTAAATGACCAACAAAGTTGCTACTTATATACCCTTGTCAATAAAAAACATAATTGCTTCTTTTGTGAACTCCAATTAGGATGGTAACACTGTTCTGGATGGGCTGGTAGGTGCCAGACACTTGTTAATTGCCCTCATACCTTGTATTATGTTCTTACCATGTTATAATTATTGACCAAATCTTTATGAAACATTTATGTATTACATTCCAACAGAATTCACTGCGCTCGACTTTATTTTCTACTATAGCAATTTAAGCAGAGTCATATATTAGGATGGTAACACTGTTCTGGATGGGCTGGTAGGTGCCAGACACTTGTTAATTGCCCTCATACCTTGTATTATGTTCTTACCATGTTATAATTATTGACCAAATCTTTATGAAACATTTATGTATTACATTCCAACAGAATTCACTGCGCTCGACTTTATTTTCTACTATAGCAATTTAAGCAGAGTCATATAACTGTATCATCAAGTGGCCCCTCTTTTCTCTTATACTTTCTTAAAGATCCCTACAATAGTCTAGATCAGAAATAGAGACCTCTAAAGAAACATCAAAACAAAGACAGTCTTAGTAGAGGACTGTGTAAGGTGCTCTTGACTATTGATATCAGAGAGAACACATATTTGATGGATATATTAATAGGATTTTCCATCTAAATTGATTTTTGAGTTGATTTTCTACCAGAGTAGACACCTGTCACACTGTAACAGGAAAACAGACCAGGAGTACTTTTGTCCAGAAGTAAGTGGCTTTGAGAAAGAAGACTACCGACATAAAATCTGGCAGAACAAGAATATTTTTTGAGACTGAATTCCACTTATAAGGAAAGTCTGTGAAGAAGATTTTAAATTTTAAGAGCATGTTAGGAAATCTTTTTCTTCTTCAGGCTATGTCTCAATGCAGCAGCCTATACTTGCATAATCTCTAATGGAAACTCTTATTTTCCTAATTTGCTTCCTAGAACTGAGGGGAAAAAAATCTCATGGGAAATATTAAGATAAACTATAATATAGTGATTCATCCAAAAGAATTGAGGCTACTGATTCTGTTGAAAAGATGACATATTAATTCTAGCTGTACCATAAAATTGTACAAAAAATTGGTCAAATGCCATGAAATGCCTTTACTAAATCAATGTACTTTTTAATAGCAATGTAGCTTTTGGGGGGTTATTTTTTGTTTCTTTGTTTTTTTATAACATTAGTAACCACGAGCTGGCCTGGAATGTCACTATAAAGGCATTATTTAATTATATATGACAGATCTACTATTAACAAACAAGGACTTCCTTGCTTATGTGGAAACAATAGTGCAAATTCCTTCTAGGAATTGATCTAGCACCTGTTCTCTGACTTAAGAAGTCCTGGTCCATTGAGTGATAAAGAATATTACATCTTTGCTTACTGGAAATATTGGAACACTTGGGTACTTCCTAAAAACAGAATATGCATAGTGTTTGGGTATCAGCAGGCAAAAATCTATAGAGTGAAATTAGTTGCTGAGGCTGGTTTCTAGCTTTGGAATTTAGGAAGTAATAAATGTAGTTGGAATATTGCTTATCATATAGGTGATAATATATCACCAGGGACTTCACAAAACCTTAAGAGAAGCTAATCTGCCTGTGTCTCTGCTTTTACTTATCAGCAGGCAAAAATCTATAGAGTGAAATTAGTTGCTGAGGCTGGTTTCTAGCTTTGGAATTTAGGAAGTAATAAATGTAGTTGGAATATTGCTTATCATATAGGTGATAATATATCACCAGGGACTTCACAAAACCTTAAGAGAAGCTAATCTGCCTGTGTCTCTGCTTTTACTGAACCTAAAACATGTTCTCTATGTGCTAATAGTCACTACCTCCTGTTGTAGTAATGTAATTAGTAAGGGACAAATTATATAAAATATCAGTTAATGACAGTCAAATATCTCAAAGAAAATTTATTTGGACAAATCTGTGCCACAGGAAGTAAAGCTAAGCCCAAAGAGGAACTGAAAGCAAACATATTTTCTTTCTGTCATGGAAGTATAGATATCATGAGCCAAAAAAGATTTTTATTTAAAATGCTTTGCATTCCAACAGTTAAGCAATAAATTACCCGGCCATCTTAAAAGTTTTATTATTGTGAGAAAAAAAAAAA